>VXAC01006130.1:22132-42132 GCA_013399225.1 Rhipidura dahli
GTGCAGGAGGAAAAGGTAATAAATAACTACTAATTAAACATGACTTTAAATAAGGGAGAGTTGCGTTGAAAGCCCAAAGACTCTTCCAGTGTGAGGAGTGAGCTTGAAAAAATTTAGACAAACAGAAAAATCCCAGCGGTTCCTGTGCATGAGCAGCTCAATCTCCATGGATAACGGAGCTGTTGGCCCTCCAGTTCTCCAGGCTCAGGCAGGACTAAGCCAGCTGAAAAACAAAATAAAGCACAGGATGGGATAGAAATGGAGAGTTTAATGCCTTGGAGCATCATTAAGATTTCCTAAACGAAGCCGTGGTTGCTGCAGTAACTGCAGTAGAATCCACGTGGCTCCGGGGAGATTTGGGGTTTCCGTGCCTTGGCTCCTTGGGTGGGAGCTTTTCTTGGAGCTGTGGCTCTGAGGCGCTTGGTGTGACGGTCACTGACAGTCTGAGATGAGTGTGATGTCATTCTTTATGCACAAGAGTCATATTTACTTATGGCAGCCCAGCTTGCCAGACCAGATTTCTATGACGGGAGAAATAAATTCAGCTGTGAGGACAATGAAGACAGTGGTGCTCCCAACTGATCTCACTCATTTTTTAAAGCTGAGGCCATGTAAACCACTGCACTTGACCTGGGCTCAGAAAGAGTTAAGGTATTAAAGACATTGCGCACTTAATCATCTTTTTATCTTTTTATTTTGCTTTTGTGTGTGCAAGTTTTCTGCTCTCCGGGAAGTGATCTAAGTGTGACTTCCACCACTCCTGCTTGTGGAGCTCTAGAGGATGATTCAGCCAGCTGTGCTTGTGTGGGTTTCCCCACTGTCCTTCCTGTGCAGATCAGCTCCCTGGCACCCAAACCACAGGAAAAGTAAAATTAATTACCTCGTGTACCATCTTTGAGATCTTTGGAGAGCCTCACGCAGCTTTTCCAACACGACACCTTCACATGGTTGGGGGCAGCACTGTGGAATTTCATCTCCTCAACCACTTCTAAGTGTTGGTTAGAGAATCATGGAATAGTTTGTGTTGGAAGGGACCTTAAAGACCATCCAGTCTTCAGCCTGGTGGGACCCAGAGCATTTCGGGGCAGAAGGGAGCTGTGCCTGTGCTGTGGGTGTTGGAGGAGACCCTGGGGGATGCCCTGGGGAAGGCAGTGGCAGTGCTGGGCTGGTCTGTCTTGGCAAAGTGGCCGGGCTGACTGTCCCCACCTGATGGGATTTGTGGACACCCAGGGTGTGGGTTCCTTCCTGTGCATGTCCACCATCAGTCCTGAGCCTGGTTGTCACAGAACCATGGAATGCTTTGGTTTGGAATGGACCTTAAAAACCACCCCCATCCAGCCCTGGTGCTGTCACAGGTGCATCCACAGACACACCACTGGATGAGCAAACATGGAACTCCATTTGACATTAACACAACCCTTGGGGGCATCACTTGGGGTCTCCTCTGATGTTGTTGGTCAAGCTCGCTTGGGCCATGCCCACAATCCTGCTCTGACAGGAGCTGTGTTTTTAGGACAGCCTGGGGAGCCCCCAGGGTGTTGTGTGTCCCACCAGCACTCCCACCCCGACAGGCTCTGGGTCACCCTCCATCCCCCTGGGACATGCACATCCCACAGGGAATGCTGGATTCCCTCCACACCAAACAGCCCCCACCACCCCAAAAAACCCTCCCAGTGCTCTGACGAAGGAGAGCTGTGGCTCCCCGTGCTGGATTAGGCCCAAAGTCAGTAAAACTGAAATTACAAACATAAAATAACTACTTACTGGCACAGCATGGATGTTTTCACACATTCCCTCCTATTCGTCGAGCTTTTCTGAAGACAGTAATGTAACAGAATATGCTTGAACATATGGCAGAATTAACAATTGATCCGGCTTCTGAAGGTGATATAAAATTTTATTCTGTGTGCTACTTGTCTGTGTGGGTCATTCCATGTGTGCCTGTGTCGTGGAGTGAAGTGCAGCCACTCAGGGGTTTTTAATATCATTTACACCAAGGCGTGTCTGTGCCCCACCAGCATCCCCACACCCCCTTTAGGTGTCATTTAAACTCCAAAATGATGCTGGCTTGCAATCCATTGTAACTCCTTATCCTGGTCTCTCTGCCACAGCTCTTTGCCTGTCGAGCCACGCTGCACCATTGGTTCAACCTCAGGGTTTTTATTGCATTTTTCTGTGGTTCCAGGAGTGCTCCCAGTCAGCAGAAAGAGCTCTCCCTTAATTTGCCCTGTTGTGATAAACAGCCCTCCTGATTACCTATGATTCCTGCGGTATAATTTTCAGATTACTTGGCTCTCCTGGGTTCTGGTTGTGGAAAGATGCTTCTGGCTTGGCATGACATAATTTGAGCTCCCAAATAATCCCAGCCTTAATTACCTGCAGGTATAAGTTCGGTGTGTTCCACTCTTTAAGATGTGTCCCTGTGTAATCCTCCAGCTGACAGCGTGGCACAGAAGTGTAGAGAACCCAGTTCATACTTGAAAAGACAAAGGAGAAGATAGAAAAATAGATAAATAAATGCAAGAGCAAGTCTTGGTGTCTGTATCTGCTGTTACAGCAGCCTTGAAGTAAGAGCAACCTTGGGGAACTGCTGCTTTCTCTAACTTCTTTCCTGGCAGAAACTGCCCCCTCCAGAAGAAAATGGTGTTGAAATATATATATATATACACACACACACATCACTGGGATAAATTCTATCAGGAAGTAGTTAGCCAAGTTGATGTGTTTGTCCAAAATAAAAGTGCTGTTTAATAAATAACAAGAGCAGCTGGACTGACATTTTCTGCATAACAAGTGTCACTTTTAACTTATGTTAAATGCTTTAGCAGAGTGTTTCCTGGCTTCATTTATTTCTGCTTAGTCAGAGGGGGCTTAATCCTGCAATGTGCATTTAAATCACTTTTGCCATTCAACTTCTTCCAGATCAAAAATTACCCCCGTTTAAAAATAATGCACTGGATTGATGGAAATGTAATTGTTGGAGGCCTTGAGGAAATACACATGTTGGCAACTCTTCCCCAGCCCTTTGTTGTTTCAGAGTTTAGCAGTTAAGAACAACACAAATACATTTTGTTTGTAGTGGGTCACAGGTTCAAAGAGACTTTGAAAAAATAGACTGGGGATAATTGGGTTATCAGATGCAGACACTGCAGGGAATTGAGCATTATCTCTCCTTAGTGTTGGGACTACTGGGTCACTTCCTTCCCTGCCTGGCTCCCCTCTGTCAGCCTGACACAACCCAGATGGCTGCAGCGGGGTTTTACTGGTGGCCACCCCAAAGTTCTCCCTTTCTCCACCCTTCAACAGGTTGATTTTAGGAGCCATGGCCATGCTGAATAACACCCTGCCTCGCTTTCCCCCACTGACCCACCAGGCTGGGGAGCACGAGATGCCCCGGGATGCAGGCGAGTCTTCCCTCGCCTCCACTGCTGCTCCTCATTTTCTGTTAGACAGCATCTAACTGAGCTATTGACTTGCACTTTGACACTGCTACTGCTACTGCCTTTGATTGCACTGTCAATCTGGAAAAAACTCTTTCAAACCAGCAGTAAAAGCTGTAATTGTTTAACTTCGTTCTGCATAAGCTTTTCTTGTCCAGCACTTGCTGTTGTAGTGTAGGTCTGAGAGGACACTTTATATCATATAGAGCCAGGGGGGAGTGCACTAATTAATTGTAATTAATTCACTATTTTGGGGGATTTTAAGGGTTTTAAGCATAAGCAGACAATATATACTCACCTAAAAGTGTTCCCAGTGAATGGTGGCAGGACAATACATCATTTTATTCAGGAAGTTGGACTTACTTTGCAGATGTCACTTCCTGCTGCATGGCTCCATGACTGGAGATCCTTGGTGTGAGGACATTCACTGTTTGAGCTGTTTGAAGAAAAGAGCCCTGACATCAGCATGTCTGGTCTCTAATTAATGTATTATCAGTGCCCTGTGTAAGGGGGTGGGTGTTGCTCCTTGCGAAAAAGTTCAAGCCATAAAAGAAGAGTTGGTGGTCCCAGTGCATCTGCTGGAATTAGATCACAGAATCCTAGAATATCCCGAGTAGGAAGGGATCCACAAGGATCATCAGCCCCTGGCCCTGCCCAGACACCCCAAAATCCCACCCTGAATGCTCCTGGAGCTCTGGCAGCCTCGGGGCTGTGCCCATTCCCTGGGGAGCCTGGGCAGTGCCAGCACCCTCTGGGGGAAGAACCTTTCCCTGATATCCAACCTAAACCTCATCAAAAGATAAAAATGCCCCAATGCACTGGATTTATCTGTGCACTCAGAGTATGAACAGAGACACTCTCACAACTGAAGGACGCTATATTTCGGGGAAGTTTTACTTCTCAAATTAAAACTTTGGGAAATCCTGGTGTTTGAGTCTTTCACTGTTTATTTGAAGCACTACTTTGAATACTTCATTTTCATGTTTGGAATTGTGTTCGAACAGATGAAAATAGCACTTTAAACCAATTAATCTTCAGTGTTCCAGCTCAATACTGAGAATTTATTGGCATCTCCTTGCTTCCTCTCCATACCGGGTGTTTAATGCAAGCTTGCTTGTTATGCCTACTCCGTAAATTAGCATTATCCACCCTATATCTGCTTGTTTCTGAAGAATTATTATACAAAGCCTCATTTTAAGGAGGTCAGACCCCTGCATGATGATTTGTTGTTCATGAATCTACTTTGTGCCAGTTTGTGTGTGCATGTGCAATCAGAAGTGACTTGGAGTGAGTGAGATAATAATCATCTGCTGCTGATATGAAGACTTCCTCTATTCGACTACCATGAATCAGGCTGATTCCAAGTGAATGAGATTTTAATCACCTGTCACCGCCGCCAGCACTTTCTCTATATTTATGATAATTTTTTTTTGTCTTTTTATTGAAATCAGTGTTGACTGAATCGAGTAATCCTGATTAGCAATCTCACTGTATGCAGTCAAGAGTGAAATGCATCAGAGCATTATTGGTACACTGAACATGCTGAAATTGGAAAGAAAAGGACAGGCTAAGTGTGCTGGGGTGTTGGCTTGGCTGGAGGTGAGGGCTGGAAGGTGTGAGATCTTTCTAATTGCTCCCCAAACTGGGAGGGTTTTTGGGCCAGGGCTGGGGAAGTTGTATTAAAGAACCCTGAAAGCTCTGCTTTTAGTTACACCTCTTGAATCTCAACTGCAGGGAGCAAGTGAAGTCATCAGGGTGGCATGCATGAAAATTAGGGCCGTTTAGGGCAGCCTTCCCAAGAGGAGGGATTTTATTTTTGTAAGTTTTGTATATAAATAAATTAATTAATTAAAACATTTAAACAAGGGGAACGATATAACATTCAAACCCCGTGATTTGCCCCACAGTTTTGCTGAGTGAGGCACAATTATTTAGAGTCACAGAACGGTGAGGGTTAGTTTATCTTTAGTTATTTAGGGTTATCTTTATGCATTCAGGATTATTTCTCTTTCCACGAGTTCATATTTTTTACATACCGTGATTTTGTTGCCACGTGGTGTAGGAAACTTCAGGTCTTTAATGCTGTGTGACATGTGAAAAACAAGTGCTGTGAAAGCCCTTTTTATTCTTAAAAAGAGTTTGACTGATGGCTCCTTAAGTGGCAGTGTCAGATCTGCAGCAGCTTCTGTGTCCCTGGGTGCTCCTGTGTCCCCATCCCACTGGGATGGGCAGGAGGGGACCCTGCTGGGCTTCAGTGCCAAAAGCAACAGGGTGGGAGGCTTTGGAAACCCCAAAAAGGGCTGTGAAAACCCTGTGTGGGGTTTTCTGAAGGAAAACATGGATGGAAATACCCTGCTGGCTGTAATTCTCAGTCTTAACTGTGCTGCAATTAGAAATCTCAATATCCAATCCAGCCCTCAAATCATATTTTGCTGCATTACAGAGTTATGTTCAGCCTAAGAAATTACATTTCTAATGGTATGATAAGTGCAGTAGTTTTGGACAGGAAAATGGTGCTCCCTGATGTCTGCCCAAGCCTCTGCCCTCAGTGGGGCTGGAGCCCAGGGTTCTCTGATTATTTGCTCCTCACACTGGTTTTTTTTTTCTGCTTCCTGCTGTTCCTTCCCTTCATTTTGTCCAGCTGTCTTCTCTAGTTTCTTCTCCTCATTTCTTATTTTTTAAATGCACTTTTACAAGAGCTCTTACAAAGCCCCTGCCCACCCCAGCAGCCTCTGCTCCACGTGTGACCCCCTCTGACCTTGGCTCTGCCCAGACTCTCTCATTCTCCCATTCTTCTGCCCAGCATTCCTCTCACTCAGTATTTCCCCACCCATTCACCCCCTCATCTCTGGATTTTGTTATCTTTGTTCCACTCTTAACATTTTAGCAGTTTTTTGACTTCCTATCACCGTGGGCATCCGAGGTCTTTTCATTCTCTCCTGCTCAGTCACAGGCTTCCCCTAAGGAATTTTTTCCTTCCTTAGGCCTTGGGATTTTCTCTTCTGTGCTGTGCTGACTCTTGTCCTTTTCTTCCTTGCTGTTCACCCAGCTTTGCTTGGGTTTAGTCCCCTTTTCTCCTTTCTGTGTGTGGTGTCCTTCACCCAAAGAGCCTCAGCTCCCAGCGTGTCAAATGTGTTTCAGCTCTGCCCCTGTCTCCTGCCTTGTTTTTCTCTGCAGACCCGCCTCAGTCTCTCTTTGAGCTCTCTCTTTCTGAAGGTTTGCACCAAAGTGAACTAAATGTGACCAGAAGCCAACATCAGCTTCAAAAGTTTGGGCTGAGGCCACTGGTGCCACACCTGGGCTGTGTCCCTCGTGTCACAGTGCTGAGCTGCCTTTGAATGCATCACGTTCAAGCCAAGAATTCTTCTTCCTTCATCCCATCTTTATTTCTTTTTCTTCCAGTAAAGGGAAGAATTCTCATCCTGGGAGTCAGGCTTGCAGCACCCCCCTCTCTTTATCCTTCTCCCCATTTTCCTGTCCCGCTCAGAGGCAGCAGGAACCTCAGCTCCCCTCCTGCTCTGGCCACAGGAGCCCCCGAAGCTCTGCCCTGTCCCTGGGGTGGAATACAAATGTTCTCACAGCCTTTGCAGCTTGCTCACCGTTTTTATCCCTACCCAGTGCTTGCCTTGCCTTTCTCTCAGCCTGTCAGCTGGGTACAGCACGGTGCAGAGCGAGGGAAACCAGCCAAGGCACAGGAGTGGCCTCCTCATTGCTCCCAGGGTGTGAGAAAGGATAATTGATCTGGAAGCAGAGGTTTTGGATGCCTGTCCTGGGATGTGTTTTTGACTCTGGCATCTGGGAAGATACAAACTGGGAGGAGTGGTGTTACACTGACCTGTGGGAAGGGGAGGTCTGGCAGAGCTGCTTCTGAAGGTGAGGGGAATCTTAGAATAACAGATTGGTTTGGGTTAGAAAGGACCCCAAAGCCCACCCAGTGCCACCCCTGCCATGGGCAGGGACACCTCCCACTGTCCCAGGCTGCTCCCAGCCCCAATGTCCAGCCTGGCCTTGGGCACTGCCAGGGATCCAGGGGCAGCCCCAGCTGCTCTGGGCAATCTTGTTCCCAAAAAAATTCCAACCACCTGGAGCCCTGCTGTGCTTTCTGCCTGCTCTCTCCTGGCTTTTCCACTCCTTCTTTTCCAGCTCCATGAACTGCTGGTGCTGCTCATTAACTCTCCATCTTAATTATATTTTTGGACATGTTGTGTCAGGTCTTCATTGTGAGTTTTTTTTTTCAGAACTAGGGCTGTAAAACCCTTATCCTTACCAACCCTTCTGGTTTTCCCATAAACACATCACTGCTGGTGGACACAGCTCTTGTCCCATAACCCTGCAAATGGATCCCAGCGTTTATATCAACCTTTTATCACTCAGTCAGAGGACCCTGGAGTGGTTTGGGTTGGAAGGCACCTTGCAGACCACCCTGGTCCGACCATGGGCTGGGGCAGCTCCCACCATGCCAGGTCCTGTCCCCTGTCACCCCTGGCACACACCAGCCCTGTGCCCCTGCCCACCCTGGGGCTGTTGGAGGGGTTTTAGGAGCTCATCTCCTCTGTGGCTGCTCCCAGCCAGGACATTGCAGGCATTGGGGACATGGTTTAGTTGTGGCCTTGGCAATGTCAGGTTTTTATTTCTGACTTGTTGATCCTAAAGGTCTTTCCCAACCTCAGTGATTTGTGATTCTATGATTTCCCTGTGTATTTTCCTGTATTTCCCCCTCCTTTTCTCTCTCTCCCTGTGCTGTAACATGCACCCACCTCACCACGAAGCCACTGCTGCTTTGGCTTCCTTCTGACATTTCTTGCAGACCCCCCTCGCTTGTCATCGAGCCAACCCAACACCTGCTTTGCTGTTTGCATCCATCAGCAAGAATCAACTTTTTCACCTTTTGCTAATTTTCCTACCATCACCACACTTCATTATTTCTAAGCCAGCCATTGGCTGCACGTCCAATTTGCTAAATAATGCATATGGCATTCATGTCCATGCTGGCCACTCGCTATACATTACCTTTTTATAGCTGCTTATACCTAGGTTTTTTTACTAACTCCTACAAAAAGTTAAACTTCCTCGTTTTTAAGGGTTGTTGTGACCCCAGAGAGAATTCCAGGCACTAATGAGCACTGATAAACCCTACTTCAAACCCAAACCACAAAATTTGGCTGACAAAACATACTTAGAAATTAAAAAATAAATTACTTGATTTCTAAAGAGCTCACACCAGTGGCAGCAGAGCTCCTGCTTTGCTTTATGGATTTGTGCTGCTGGTGGAGTGCTGGTGACTGGCCCTGAAGGCTGTAACTGGGGCAGATCCCCAGTGTCAAATCAGTTCTAGTTATTTCTGAATTGTCATTAATCTCTTTCCTTTCCTCATTTACTAATGGGCCTAGTTTCTCTCGGCTGCTTCTCTTTAGCATACAAACAATTACAGGCAAAGAGCACCCTTAAGGTTGCAAAGACAAGCATTTAGAATTAAAGATGCTGCAATAAAGGTAACCCCTGCAAGCTTTGGTTGGGCTTGCTGTGCTTATCCATGAGGATGTTGGGTTCTGTTCCATAATCAGAAACAGGATTTTCCCCTGCACACAATCCCCACCTCATTCAGTTCTGTTCTGTGTTTTCCCCTCATTGTTCAGTGTGTGGTCCTCATGCTTTAGTTATTGAGTGTTATTCAAGTGTTGCCTCAAAAAACCAACCCCAAATTTCTCCCTGAGCCATCTCACTGAGCTCCTCACTGCTGTGGGTCTGCAGGGGTGTCCGTGTCACACCAATATCCCAGCCTTAGAAATGGGAAATGGAATAGCTGAGGAGCTAAGAATTAGGCAGGGGAGTCTCCCTGTAGATGCTGCACAGGAGCAGTCGAGGATCTGGCTCTCCATAGTCTGGGCAGCACATATGTACATCATAGAGAATGCAATTTTGTACAGTGTACTTATATAATGCACATAAATGGGCTTTTTCTCTGTCCAAAACCCGGCTGTCATTGACTTCAGTTGTAGCAAAGTGCACAAATCCTAGGCTGGGGCAAAGCCAGGCCCTGAGAAATGAGCCATGCAGAATTAATCATCACCTCTCAAACGCTGGGGTGAGCAGACCTGGCCAGAGGGATTGGCTGAGGGACAGGGGAGGTGGCATGCAGAGACTGCTAATTCCTGGGGCCTTTTTCTTTCCAGCTCCTGACTTGTCCTTCTCATCATTTTTAGTGTTATCAACAAGTTCTGAGAGGGGTGATTATACAAAAAATTTGTATAATTAATCATTCATTTCAGTTGCACGAGGAATGGGCTTGGAAAGAAAGTTGTTTTAGCTCCATAACTCCCAAATATACAAAAGGGTGTAAAACAAGGCACTTCATGCAACTTTCTACGTCCTTAAGAAACCCCTAGAGATTACTTTCCTAGACCCATGGGACATCCACAGCTTTGAAACATTTAAATGCACTGCAGAGACATTATCAAACTTGGCTTTGACCTCCCCATAAAAGAAAAGATGCCTGAATTTTACCAGGTATTTCTTTGTTCATGGAAGGGAAGTGATAAGGCTGGGGAGCCTGGTATCCTGTCTGAAACGTGGAGTGGGAGAGCCCAGTGGGAACACATTCCTCTGCTCTGACTCCCAGGGAAACTCTCCCAGCTAATTAATGAGTTCCTCCCTCGCTGAGGATCTGCTCTGACACCTGAGTGTTCAGGAAGAGTAGGAAAGACAACATGAGAGGTGCCAGACATCCTTTAAGGGAGGATCAATCCTGGAAAATAGTTCTTTTCACAAAGTTCACAAATAGCTCTTTTCACAAATAGTTCCTTTTCACAAAGGAAAAGAAGATGGGGAGAAATTGAGCCCAAATTTGGGATAAGGACAATAAGAAAAAAAGCAGAAGGGAGATGAGGACAAGCAGAGGGGAGAGGCAGCAAAGTTACAGTGAACGAAAAGAGCAACAACTGCATGGAAAGAGAACAAAAAATGGTGAATTGGAGTGGTTCCCATCCAAAAAGTCCTGGGCCATCTCTTCTCCCACTCTGCTCAGTGCCATGTTCCAGGTGACAGCAATGTCACAGTGCCAGCAGCCAGAGGGGAGAACCACAAAGAGCTGCAGAGGGTCTCAAATACTGGGAGCTAACCAGGAAACCATGAATTTTAAAATAGACAGGGAAAAAAAATAAATGCAAGGAAGTTGCTGAAGTTATTAAAAGATAAGATTTATGGGCAAGTTCATTTCAGTTGGTTGGCTCTCCAATCAGCTACTAATTGGATTAGTTGCCAAAATAAGCTAAGAATAGAACCTTCTCTTTCCTTATTGTTAAAGCTTTCCAGGGAAAAAGTCCTTGAGGACAAAAATGAAATCTTTATTTCTAGCAACATAAAATGTCCCTCTATAAAAAGGAAGAACCTTAACTCTGGGCTGTTCCTGCTCTCCTGCAGAGCTCCTGCAATCCCAGCCTGCCAGGAGAGGGAACATTCTTGTTCCTCTCCGAATCAAGTGGGTTGTGGCAGATGCCGAGTATTGTTCCTCTTGATTCTGCCAGTCTTTCTTGTCCTTTCTGGAGGAATTTCCTTGCTGCATTTTCCACAGCTGACTTACGGCTCTCTGGGAACATAAATACTTCTGACAGAATGGAACAAGCCTAGAGAAAGCCTTAGGTAATTTCAGAGTGCCCCTTAACACGGAGAACCCTCAGCATCCATCCCCCACCACGGATTTTTTTCCCTAAAGCCAGCACAGCTCTTTCCAAAACAGCTTTCTGAGGAGGGAATCAGCTCCTCTTTCGTTGCTGGATCAAAGTGCAGATAAATAATAACCTGCAAATAAGTTATGTGTATAACACAGGCTTGTGTGCTTTGTGTTGGATCCTTCTGCCCTGGGAAAGCAGCAGATCCACTGGAATTATTAACATTATGCTTTCTGATATTTATTTTGTATTAAGTTTTTTTTTTTTTAATTTTTGTATTAATATATTGTCTCAACCAATAATAAATATTTAGCCTACTCCTTGCTGTAGCCCATGTGAAATGAACTTTTGTATAAGAAGCACAGCACAGCCCTTATTTTGCAACTTAAATAAGCAGATTATGTCTGTCCTATGGAGAGCTGGGGGTGCTCACCTGGACAGGAGAAGGCTCCAGGGAGAGCTCAGAGCCCCTTGCAGAGCCTAAAGGGGCGCCAGGAGAGCTGGAGAGGGACTGGGGACAAGGGCTGGAGGGACAGGACACAGGGAATGGCTTCCCAGTGCCAGAGGGCAGGGCTGGATGGGATGTTGGGCCGGAATTGTTCCCTGTGAGGGTGGGCAGGCCCTGGCACAGGGTGCCCGGAGCAGCAGGGGCTGCCCCTGGATCCCTGGCAGTGCCCAAGGCCAGGCTGGACATTGGGGCTGGGAGCAGCCTGGGACAGTGGGAGGTGTCCCTGCCATGGCAGGGGTGGCACTGGGTGGGCTTTGGGGTCCCTCCCACCCCAAACCATTCTGGGATTCTCTGCTGATCTGTTCTACTGCAATTATTACCTCTCATGTCTAAAGTCATGGTTAATTAATTGAGATTCTACATTCTGGTTTCAGCATTTGGTTTTTATTTTATTTCAACAAAGAAAAACCCCTGTAACTGAGAGGTGGAGATGTTCTGATGTCCTTTACAAATCTTCACCACAGGTGAAGGGCAGAGGGTGAGACCAAAGCATTTTCTGAAACCACAGCCTGGTGCTGTCTGTGGAGCTGATGGCTTGAAAACTGTGATAATTGTAGGAACATGAAATAAATTCACAGTTTTGTGTTAAGGACAAAATTAATCCATTTGTTTTGTCCACTGGGGTGCAGAACCCTCTTGCATGACCAGTGATTCCTGCTTTTGCTGGTGAGTGGTGGTAACACTGAGCTCTAGGCAAAAAGAAAAATGCCTACAGGTAGTGCATACATTCCATGCATTTTCCATCTGCTTTTGTCAAAGGAAACCACATTTCCTAGAAATGGTGAGCAGGGAACTCACTTTAAAGTGTAAACAAGCCAGGCTAAAGCACCTTTCCAAAAAAACCTCCTTTAAAAGTAGGCTAGGGTTTAATACTGTATAATAAAACCATTGGATTTGAGTGATTATTTTGGGCCTCTTTTGAAGCCTGGTGTGAAAAGCCCATCAAAATTCTCCCTGTGCAGCCCAGCAGTGCCCACCTGGGAGTGCACCCAGCCTGAGTCAGAGCTCGGGGAGGTGGCACTGATCCCACCCATCTCCATGGAAAGGGAGCAGGGAGAAGCTGGAGTTGCAAATTGCATCTCGTGGCTGTCATCAAACCATTCACTGCTGAGTGCAGAGATACCGAGAGCCATTTATCTGCCCCAGAAATCCTGCCTCAGACGAGGTGCCAACACTTCCACCTGTTCCTCACCCATCTGCTGCATTTCCTCCTCTCCTAAACCCGGCCTTGTGGAGATGTTGGAGTGCTTTGGGTCTGAGAGTTTTCATCGCTGGAAGTTTTCATGGCCCTGGCCAGGAGAGGGGAAAATTTCCTATCTAACCGATCAAGAGAGGAAAATATCATAAAGATAATTTATTTATTTGCATTCACTGAACAGAAGTATTTGATTTTTTTTTTAAAAATGTATAGAACGTGCTGATTTGGAAGGGACCCAGCAGGTTCATCGAGTCCAACTCCTGGCCCTGGCCAGGACACCCCAACAACCCCACCCTGTGCCTGAGAGCGTTGTCTAAACACAAATTTGGGGTTGTTCCAGGAGAGCAGAGGCACTGCACTTCCCTTAGAGAGGTCAGGGACCGTCCTGGAAAATCCTGAGAGGTCTGACTGTGTCTGACAGACAAAATTGCTCCTCATGTCCAACCCAAAATGTCAAAACCGAAGTTGTTGGTTGTTTGCAGAGCTTGGATTACTTATCCAGCCTGGATCTCCTCAGATGGAATATCCAGCTATTTGATCTATATTGGATATTAGAGCTGCCTGATGGGGGGATCAGCCAACAAATATTCCAGCTGTGGGACCTGTGGGCACCCACCAGAGGCTTGTGGTGAAGGGGCCCCCTCTGCATCTGCTCAGAGATGACCCAAAAACCCCAGCTGAGACCCATTTGCAGCAAAACCTCATCCAGCTGTGTGGAACAGTGCTCATTATTGGAAAAGTTTGGGGAGATACCCGGAATGTCATGCAGTTCTACTAATATTAGCTTTAGCAACTCACAATTATAATGACTAATTGGAGCCATCACTCATTGCTATTGAGTTCCCAGGTGAAAACTATGGACCAGAACCTCCATTAGCATAAATTAGCATTGGAAAGTCAATTAAGTTACACTGATTTTACACTAGTTTTACTGTCTTTCATAAGGCGGAGAAGAGAAAAAAAAAAAGCCCAATTTCTGACTTCAATTACCCATTTTTTTTCCCCTCCAAAGCAAATTTTGGTCACATTTCTTCAGAAGTCTCCAAAACCAGACCTGTCTTCACCTGGAATGGAGCCCTGTGGCTTGGCTGGGCAGAGCAGGCTTGCTCAGCTATTTTCCTGTTCTCAGGGTGATTTCAGTGAGCTGCATTGTTGCTTTTCCTCCATGCAGGATTCAGAGGGGATAAAAGAGCTTTTCCCATGAAATATCTCTTCCAGGGAACTTGGTCCCATTCCCATCACGAGTGGAGAAGTTTTTTCTCCTCTCTTCTGGGGAGAAAGGGGAGATAAGAAAGGAAAGGGTAAAAAAAAATATGCAATGTGTATCCATACCCTGATCTAAGGGAAAAAAACCATGATAATTTGCATTATATTTATAAATCAGTGTGTGAATACCTGAACACAGAGTTTAGAAGAAGAAATATTTCTCAGTAGCATAAATCTTAATGGAAATCTGGCAGCAAGGTACAGGAAAACAAAATCTGCAGGTTGATGATATGAATTGCAAGCACATGACTGGAAATGTTCTACGCTGGCTTGAAGGTGCCAGAGATGATCAAGAGTGCTCCTGAAGGGAAGAGAGGGGTGTGCAGAGCACCAGTGGTTTATCAGCCCTCTCCTAAGTGCAGAACTAAGAGCAGATGAACTACAGGACAGTGAAAATAAGAATTAGTGGCAGACAAACAAATCCAAGAGGTTTGGGAATTTCAGAGCCATACCCAGGCACTGGTTTGTGTTTTCCTCTTGAAGCTTTAAGAATAATAATTGCAGAGGTGAAGCACTCGGGACATGGGGGGATTTTTTGGTGAAAAATTACCTTCCATCTGCAGGGAAAGATCAGTGTCAGGCTGGCCCTGTGCCACTTCAGGGACTGAACAAGAAGAGAGCACTGAGGGCTGTCTCTGACATGGTGAGAAACTCCCCACAGCATCATTTTTCATCAGCAGTGGCACCAAGGATCTCACCTGGACCCCCAGGAAATGCTCGTGCCAATGCTCAGGCAGAAGACATGAGCTAAATTAATTTTTTTTTTTACATCTGAACCAAGTTTTTATAGTTCAGGTGTTTCCACACATTCTGAAGTTGTGCTAGGAGGTTTCAGGTGGAGAGAGGAGAGGTTTCCACTGAGGCTGGACCAGGGCTGATGTTTGGGCACATTCCATTCTTTGGGACATTCCTGGGGAGGTCCTGCTCATCTGTGAGCAGCCCTGTCCTCGTGGTTGCACTGCAGCATCCCAGGACCAAACCCAAGTCCAGGATGTGCCCATCCACCCTCCCACTTTGTCTCAGAATTCCTCAAAACTCTTCACTTTCATGACGAAATTTTTTTGGACAAATTTCTTGCCTCCATCTGTGTGAACCAAGCAACAGCTGACTGCAGTGAGATACTCTGGATTAAAATATTTTCCTGACCTCTTGGCTGTCTCAGCAACATTTTCATTGATGTTAAGGCTCCTCCCATGGAACATCCGTGTCCTCCAGGTATCCCCTGATCCCTGGGCTGACACCAGGTATCCCTTGGGGACAAATCTTTCTCATCAGATCTTCATATTTCTTCCCTCTAATGTTGTCTCAGATTAGACACTACTTTGATTATTGCTGCCAGGAGCTTTGGAGGCACAGTGGGGTCTGTCATGTGGTGGCATCACACATCTCCCATAACCGAGGAATTGGCATTTATTGAGCTGTTCATAGAATCCCAGAATCCCAGAATGGTTGAGTTGGAAGGACCTTGGAGCCTATCTCATTCCATCCCCTGCCATGGGCAGGGACACCTTCCACCACCCCAGGTTGCTCCAAACCCTGTCCAACCTGGCCTGTAAGAAGAATATTTTGTTAAGAGAAATTTTCCAGTATGCTTCATCCAGGATTATTTTATCATGGAGAAGATGATTTTTGTGGGTAAAGCCATCAAGAACAGACTCATAACTTGTTCTTCTGGCTGAGAGAGGATGAACTGAGACCTTTCAACTGGTTTTGGTGCACAAGACCCTTGAGACAAAGAGTTAAAGGGAACATGAGGACAACCCTGGGACTGTTTGGAAGCTTTGATAAGCGAATTATCAAAATTATTTGTTGATATCCATCAGCTGGCAAGCGGAGCTCGTGGGCAGGCACAGAGGGCTCTGGCATGAGGATCAGGCTGCTGCTTCCATTTGGAGCTCTTGGAGGATGTTGGGAAGTGTGGAGGAGCCCCTGAGCTCCCGGGGTGAGGGCAGGAGGTGAGCACGGAGCCCCAAACGCCGCGCGCTGCCCGGGCTGAGTGCAAGATGAGCTGAGGGGAATTTCAGAGTGTAAGCATTAAAATAAAATAAAAAAAAAAAAAAAGAAAAAAAAGATGGTGGAAACTATTGCATGANAAGAAAAAAAAAAAAAGCCCCAAATAGAGCCCATAGATGGTAATGACAATGTTTTGTTATCTTTATGTTGTTTTCTTTGCATGCTTGTTAAAAAGTGGAGTCAGAGTGTCTGAGACGGAGCCCTAACAAGTTCCTTCTAATCAGCCCCGGAATGCTTCTGTCAGGCATAAGAAAAATGCTCAGCTTGAACAAAGCTGCATTTTTCCCCCAAGAAACACATTTGTTTAAAGATTGGCCTGTCAATTTGTGAATCAACATTTCGGCTTTTTGCTCAGACATCATGCTTTTGCTTTTTTTTCCCCCAAGAAGGGGAAATAATACAAAGCTGCTATTTGTTGTTTGAAGGAAGTAAACTTCATCAGGTCGACTTAGATGTGTGCTTCAAATGTCACTCAGTACAGCTTTCTTGTAATGAAACGCTGCATACAGATTTCTTCCTTTAGGCTCAAGGGGATTAGACCCAGTAAAAGAAAAATTCAGTCTTCCTTGCTGTGGTGCATCAGAGTGAGAAGTTTAAAATCCACAATTTATTCAAATATTGATATTTCTACTTGTCAGAAGAGAGGTGCCTTGAAATTTCCACTGAGCACTGTTGTCAGAAGAATTGCAAGAAATGTGTCAGATAATTCATAAACGGAGTTCACTACTGTGAAATCAGTTGGGAACAGCAAAAAAAAAAAATATTCTTGTTGATGTAGAATAGGGGCAATATAACAGAAAATAGCACTCACTTTTCCATCATGTCAAGCAAATGCTCAATTTGGGCCAGGTATTTTTTTTTAAACAGCTTGCTGCTTCTGGAAGAGCCCACAATGCATGAAAAATGTGTTGAGTTGTGCTTTGTAGACAAGAGATCTGTTTGTTGGTTTTGCCCTCCCCGCCCGTTCCCATCCCACCCAGCCCAGGCTGCCGGGGAGGGCCCGGTTCTGCATGTGGTTTGCATTAGAGCCTTAAAAAGCTGTGAACGACTGGGGTAATGATGTAAAGCGCGAGTGTAAATTCCAAACTGTTGATAGCAGCGAGGGAAGCTGAAGACATTTTTTTTTTTTCCTTAGTATTTTTTAACCCCCGCCATGTGTTGAAGTCATCTCGCCCTTCCCTCTGAGCTGCGGGGAGCGGGGCGCTCCGGGCTCGCCGCGCTCCCAACGCCTCCTAATTAACAAAAAAAAAGCGCCTCCCGCTAATTGCAGGAGGCTGCCGTGCCGCGATTTGGGGCAGATTTGGGCTCAGAAACGAGTGACGTCAGGCGGCGATGCCGCGCAGCTGCTTTGTGCCAGGAGCAGGGCTCGCTGCAGCCGCCGAGAGCCAGCAGCGCAAACCGGGCTGAGAGACAGGAATATTCCCGGCAAAACGCATCCTTCGTCGCCCTCCCGGCTCGGAGTTCACGGCGCTGCGGACGCGAGGCGTCCCGGTGCCCCGCGCATCCCATCGGGGTGGTTGGTACCAAGGCAGGAGGAGGCTGAGCAGCAGCATCCTTGTGAGCACAGGTTTTGTCACGGGCAGCTCCTTCGAATATTGCCTGGTTTCCGGGGAACACATTAAAAATGCGTTTTCTGCGATTTTAGTACATTTTCTGTATAAAACCGTTGGAAAATGGATAGCTTAGTTAAAGCTTCTTGGAATGCCTTAGAAATACCCTTAAATAACACAAGCCTTTTATTAGTGTTGACACAGATAACTGTAGCATCTTTTCTACAGTGATCACTTTTATTTTTCTTTCTTTTTCCCCCTTTTTTTGGTTTAAATTCAGTACATCCACACTGTTCCTCTTGCACTATACTTCTGTAGAGGAAATTGAGCTAAATATGGCAAAATTTACTTCTCTTATAGCCTAATTAAACTCCCAGAATTAAGCGGGTTAATTCAACCCACAGCCTAAATATCTGGAACACATTTCTCCGTATGAGGGTTTTTTTTTTTTTTTCAGCTGCTTGAACAACCCTTCCTAAGAACCCCATTGCTAGAAAACCCATCGACATTCCCCCCCCGCGCCCAGTATTTCCAAACTGGTTTATTTCTATTTGTGAAGTGGAAACCGTTCCCTAATCCCCCTTTCATTAGCTCCCTGTATTCTTTGCTTGCTCCAGAGTGGACACTACAAGAGGCTGACATCTTTGGCTCGTTAGAGCATAGATGCCTGCAGAAGCTGACGTTTTCCACGCCTGCTTGCAGCCTATTTTTCCTTTACATCCATTGCTTACTGTCTGCTCGGTGTCTGGGCGAATCTGTCATCTGTGCCAGAGCACAGCCCGCTGCACCACTGACAGTAAGAAGGTAAACGCTTGCTGCCTGAATCCCCCATTAACTTTGTGAAGCGTATTGATTTCTTGTAAAAATAATGATATTGACAGGCTTTCCAGGAGTAATTGTTTCCAGAGCACAAAGGTCAGCGCTGAGAGTGAAGGGTTTTGGAGCCCGGCTACTCCACAGACATTTGTGCAAAGTGCTGGGGGATGGAGGGAAACAAATAGCAACAGTTTGAGACTTTAGAAATTTAAGTACGTTGACAAAACACCTCGTAGGGGGCTGGCAGCATTATTGTACTCATGAGTCATTAATAGCAAACAGCTCGCCTTGGACAACGCCGGGCTTTGGCACGGGGAGATTTGTAGACAAACAATAGCAATAAAAGTCTGTCCAGCCTCCGCTGCTCCGCCTCACCGGGAAGGGCTCCTGCTCCCAACCCTCAGGAAACAGGCTGGGAGCTCCTCTCCTTCCCAAGCAGCAGCCAGAAAACCTCTCGAAGAAGCTGGGGCAAAAATCCTTCTGGTTTTCACGCGTTCATTAACTCGGGGAAGGAATTGTGCGTTCGGGAAAGAAAAAGCAAACCCGTGGAGTTGCCACTGGCCTGAATTAATTAGGCTGCCAGAGCTAATCAGGCTGGTGGGATCCAGGATCCTCGGGTGTTAATGCAGACTGAGCCCTCAGCCCTTCCTGCCTCAAGGGTCCTCACAAGGAGGTGGTTCTGGGCATTGGGGGGTGGTTTGGGGTCCAAGGAGGTGATTTTGCGGTCCAAGGAGGTGGTTCTGGGCACAGAGAGGTAATTCCGGGTGCACAGAGGTTGTCCTGGGAACAAGGAGCTGGTCCTGGGCTCAGGGAGGTGAACTTGGGCACAGGGAGGTTGTCATAGGCCCAAAAAAGGTGGTCTTGGGTGTGGGGAAGGTGGTCCCTGGGCACAGGAAAGTGATCTTGGGTGCAGAGAGGTGGTTCTGGGCATGGGGAGGTGGTTCTGGCCTTGGGGACACTGTCCTGGGCTTGAGGAGATGAACTTGAGAAGAGGAAAGCAGTCCAGGGAACAGGGAGATGGTCCTGGGCATGGCAAGAGGATTCTAGGGGCAAGGAGGTGATTCTGGACATGGAGAGGTGGTCCTGGGCTCAGGAAGGGGTGGGGTCCTGGGTGCAAGGAGGTGTTTCTGGGCCTGGATGCTCAGAACTGGGGAGTTCCCCAGCCCTTGTGGCGTGTGGAGAGCAGGAACTCACCCCACTGCTGCACAAACGAGCGTTGGTTGGTCGATAGTGTGGATGCAAACTAATTGTGTTTGAAAAATGAGCTGCGGTGGCAAATTGCTTGGAGTTTGAGATGCAGCAGGGCAGTGTTCATCAGGCCAAACGTCCATCTGCTTGTCTGTCCATCCAGGATTTTCCTCCTCGGAGAACAGCATGAAAAAAATGGGAAAAATCTCCTTTTGCTGTGCTGCAGCACCCTTGTGCTTGGGACAATGCAGGCAGGAATGGGGCCAGCTCCAAGCCACTTTTGCCACTCTTGAGTTAAAATACAGTCCAGGCTATTTCTTGGATAAAATGTGCTCCAAACATGGAAAGCAAGGC
>VXAC01006130.1:47132-52132 GCA_013399225.1 Rhipidura dahli
CTGAGCAGGAGCAAGGCTGCTTTTCTAACTCAGAGCTCATGCATTAGGGACACATCGTGCCTCTTTCTGGAACCGAAATCACAGTTTCTTGATATTTAATTTTCTTTGGCTTTTAGCAGATAGTTGTGGAAAGCCCTGACGCTGCGAGTCTCTTATGGCTAAATTATGTGTTCAGAGTTAGCTGGAGTATAGATTTAGTCCTGCTGCTGTTGCTCAGAGTCCATTGTAAGATAATTTGTCCCACTCAATTAGACTAAGTTGTCATGTGAGAAGTGCTGAGCTCAGAGCCCGGCGGCACCGAAGTTCCCTTGCTCAGAGCTCACAGCTCACCGAGGGCTGGAGCCTCCCAGCCTCCAGTTACAGCTGGGCTGGAGATCCTTGGAGCTCTGGGTGTGAGATCTCTGTCTGTCCTGATGTTCCAGACAGGAGGATGGATGCTTGCAGCCAACAACATCTCCATCTTCCAGTTTTAAGTACAGGAAATCCCATGGGGAAGTTGTGGGTTCAATCCCTGCATGGGCCCTTTGCTTCAGAGCTGGATGATCCTTATGGGTCCCTTCCATCTCAGAATAATCTGTGAATCTGTGAAATTTATGAAGGAACATGAGGTGGAAAGTCAAACACTGACTGTTTCATGTTTGGCAGCATTAAGGTTGTCTGTTATAATCTGAATTTTATCCCCTTTATGGACACAAGATCTGATAAGTGTTTATCTGGGTGATGATTTCTGGGGTCCAGGAACCTTTCTACACCTGATGCCCACCATGGGTATTTTTCAAGGATTTGGGATTGTTTAGTGAAGGAGGCTTATCTGCACCTCTTTCTGCTCATTTATTGCTGAAGTTAGGGAATATTTGGTGTTTGGGGGAGGAGCAAGGAAGGAGTCAGCCTCCAGTTGGGTCCTGCTGATTAGTCTCAAGCAGAATTTCTCTGTCTATTTCTATCACACATTTTCTGTGTCATCTTGGACATGTCACAGGCAGTTTTCCAGCGTGGCAGAATCCTTCCCTGCCTGGTTCCATGCACAAGAGCCACCTGGAGTTTTTAGCTGTGGGTTAAAAGTGAGCTCTCACCTGGAGCCTGCTGTGAGCAGCCCAGGCTATGACGGACTTCTGTTTGTGCAGGGTAACCAGGAGTGGGGACAGAGGAAAACCTTGAGAAATCCAGAGTATAACCCAGATAAGACTTTAAGGATATTCATCTGGAGCTCAGTAGGCCACGAGCTGTCGGTGGAGGGGTGCAGATCTGGGCCATGCAGAGGGCTCCGTGCTGGGCTGGGGGTCAGTCCCAAATCCCAAGTGGGTGGTCAGGAGGACCCCCAGCCCAGCAGGGCTGGTTTCAGTCTCTTTGTGCCTCACCCCAGCTGAAACCCGGTGACACAGTGCTGATTTCACCTCCTGGAAGGGCAGTGCTGTTAATTCTGAAATGCTTAAATGTGATGGGCAAAGTGTCTGTGAGGAGGTTGAGAAGACATTGACTTAATAAATTGCAAGGTTAGGAAGATGTGCCCTGTGGAAGTCACAGCGCTCCATATTTTTCAGGGAATATAAATGTGTGAGGTAATGTTAATCATCATTCTCCATCCTGGACACGGAGCAGGACAGCTCTTCTACATATGAGAAAGTGATAAAATAGAATCATATCATTTAATACTTATAAATCAATACTCTGTGGAGCTCCTGCAAGCATTTGTTACCTTGTGGGCAGTTGACAGCGAGAATTTCTTTAATGTAAAGTCTTTAATTTGCAGATGTACATTATTGGAAGGAGCAATGAAAAACTTGTATTTATTTTGGGACATTTACAAATTGATGTGCAATTTCATTTTGAACAAGAGCACAGATCAATGGTTTTATCCTCCAACCACTATGATCATAATTTGCCAGTTGTTTAGTTGGAGGGAGTTTTTAAATTAAAAAAAAAAAAAAGATAATCATTACACCACTACCAAGACTGATTAATTAATTAGGCCTCGCTGAGATATTTAGATGTACCAACTTTCAAAGTGTCCAGGATGAAGCTAAATTACTTGGCTGTTGTTCTGGCGTGGCGTTCATGGTAATTTGTCAAGCCTATATGCAATAATGGATTGACTCATATAACGAAGGCTATAATTGCAGCTGTTAGGTAGGGCCTTCTTTATCTCAGCCTGTCTCAGTCCCCATTCCTGCATGATTTCTTGCTGTGCCAAAGCCATGTGTGTCTTGTTTTGTTTTAATACATTACTGACCCAGGGTCTCAGGTTACTGGGGTTCCTGTCATACATTTAGTTCCACTCTCATAAAGCACTGCACAAAAAATGCTGGAACAAGGTAACAATCATTGCTCAATATACTAAGTATAAATGTCAGAGTGTAAAACTTGACTGCAGGAGAAGGGTGGAGGGGGAGATAATAATTGAAAATAAGGCACTCTGAGCTCTAACAGAGAGGCTGTGAGTTATAAGGGCCACTATAGCATCATGCACTAAGTCTGCTGTGTCTTGTTTATCATTAAAATCTTGGTATCAGCCATCTGTTTATTACATATATTGCACTATATCATCATGTTTTGTTCCAGTGGCTAAAAACACCCTTGCAGACGTTGCCAGGTTGTGTTCTCTGCCATAAAGCACCTCCCCACTGTGGTACAGGAGTACCAAATTTAGGAGAACAAAGCATTTGTTTAGTTCTTTCGTACTTTTAAACTGTCTTCGTCTTCTGTGATTCTCTCTGTAGCCTGACAGGCCACTTACTCACTTTGAAAAGTGTCTAAGTGTGACAACAGATGTTTCACAAACTTATCTTTTAATAACTTACATAATTGAAGAAGTTAACAGGTTGTTCACTTAATAGGGATCATTTATACAGGATTTTTTTAATAACTTGCTGAAAGGGGGAAAAAACCACTCTTGGCTAATATGAAGCATATTTTGCATTTATTATGGGAAAAAAAATTTCAGGTAGGAGGTGAGGAGACAATTTGGGAATTTTCGTTAGCTGAAAAACTGCATATTAAACATGAATTGTGATTTTCCATCTGGCCCTACTGGTTAGGAAGCTGCAGTTGGGCATGATCTTCACTGTCAATCAAGAGTCCCCAACTGCGAGATGCAAACCTCATGACGAAGCCCACCCCAACTCATTAAACCAAAGCAAACTGTATGAAGTGCGCCGCTGTGTGATTTTAATATTTGGTGCATGTGACAGGATCATTTTAGTGATTTGCAGGATTTATCTCCTCTTAAAAGTACTGCCTAAGGCTACTCTAATTGGTAGGAAAGCAAATTCCCCCTTCTCCTCCTGTCACTCTTTGTTTTATTTACTGAGAGCTGCCGAAACCTATTTACACAATAATGAGGATAAATCACCGTGATGCTTTCAACACAAAGAGAAATGTTGCGTGAGTTGAAAGCTGTACAATTAAAACTAAATTCAAAATATTTCTGAAGTAGTGTCTACAGTTAGTGGTAGTGAAATAAAATTAAGACAAACGATAGGAGCAGACGCTGCCAATAGACGGCTGAGATCGAAACTCTCGAGGCATCTTTTATGATGGACAATTTCATTCAAGACTGCAATTAAGTAAATGCACGTAAGATGCTGACAATAGCCCAGATGTTCCTCCTCAATATGTGCGTGGCTCTCCCGTGTTTCTCATGGATGTGGAGCTCAGCTGCTTCCACCAACGTCGTCTTCTCCACGAGGCTCCTGCCAGCAACTCGTGCTCCACATCGGGGTGGTGATGCTCCGAGCTGGGAGGACGCTCCTCTGCATGACTGTGAGGTTGCACCTCATCCACTCTTGGGTCCTGGAGTGGATAACTCTCAAGTTACTTGAGAGGAGACAGACTCTCCAAGCTGAGAACTACCCAGGCCAACTACCCAGGCCAACGAATGCTGAGAATGCAACCCCTGAAGCTGGTGGCCACCATGCTCCTGAGGATCTCAGCACGGCCCAGTGCTGACTGAGAGATTCCAGATGAAGGTTTCCCTTGACTGGATTTCATGGGGGAGAACAAACTGCTGGGGCTGTTCCAGTGGAGTGAATGATGAACCCCAATTCTGTGCTCCTGGCTCGAAGGCTCCCCCTGGAACAACTGGTTCTGTGGACACCACCTCTGCTGCTCAGACCCTGCTGCATTTTATAGAGAAACAGGACAGTCCTGAAGTGCTTACAGACCTCTGGGGGTTGGAACCAGATGATCTTCAAAGGCCCCTTCCAACCCAAGCCCTTCTATAATTTTATGTGTCATTATCATGAGGCGTTTTATACAGGTTTTTTAAAAATAACAATTAAAAATTAAATTCAGACGTGCACGTGGAGAAGATCTTTACATGCTTTTGATTTTTAGTCCATACTGTAACAACCAGATCTCAAAGCAAAATCAACTTGTATTTATGAGGGCAAGGGACAGGAATGAAACCCTTTTTTCCAGCGTACGCTCCGTCTGCTCTTTAATTTGCCCTGCCCAAGCCCCCGGGCCTCAAATTAAACCATATCATTGAAACCAAGAAAACACCATATGCACCATGAAGGGAAAATCACAGCTTTTGAGGACAGCCTTGCTGTTTTTATAGGACACACAGGCAGGTTGCTGTTGCTCAGTGGAACTGGTAGATGTGGCAAAGCAACAGGGCGATGTCAAATGGTTGTGCCAAAATGGCACCAGGAATTTGCTGGCATTGGCATTGCTCCGGTTGTACCCAGGGCTGCTGCCGAGCTCCAGCACAGAACAGAGATCTGCCTTGCTGTTAAGTGCAGTGTAAGATACCAATAAGTGTAATAATGAATAATTAAAGATGTATCTCTTATTAGAACACGGGTTTCACGTTATCTGTAAACGGACCTTCGTTCTCCCCGAGACGAATGGGAAATAAATTCTTTTCCCAGAGACTCGCACGGCATTCCTCACCAGTGCTGCAATAAAATACTTAAATGACCCGACAAAATTATGACATCAAAGTAAAAACTTATAAAATATTAAGGTCTAAAATGACCTTTTGCAAAAGCGTGTGCAAG
>VXAC01006130.1:62132-64632 GCA_013399225.1 Rhipidura dahli
GGAGGGAGATGTGTTTCCACGGGAGGGTTGAGGTGCTGTGGCTCACTGTAACACTGCTGTAAATATGGGATCTGTACAAATGGGCTGTGCCTGAATAAAAAGCTAATTACCAGAGAGTTCGTTTAGTCAATCCATTTGAGCAAGCTGATATAAATATGGAGGAAATAACATAATAGTGGTTTTAGTGAAGAACTGCCTTAGAACAAAGACAAAGAATAAAAAATGTCTTTTGTATTTACTCGAAACAAATGAATGGTATCAGGTGAAAAATATCTGTCTGTACTTGTTCAGATTTAAGGCCTACAAATTTGCACCTTATTTCAATTTCCTGCATGCACTGAGGAAGTGCAAATAGCTTATTCAGAGGCAGATTAATGCAAAAGAGCTGAGGGGGGACATAAATCTACAAGCAGTGACTTGTACCATCATGTAAGTGTAATGATTATCAAACTGAAATCAGGTCTCAGAGTATCAGCTTAACACAGAGAAAATTTGCTTGATGTGAGAGTATTAAAGTCATGCTATAATATATCCATACACTGTGACTAAATTTTATAGTTCATGAAGCATATTAGTATTACACTATATCCTGGTACATTCAAAAGGT
The DNA here is from genome assembly GCA_013399225.1 of Rhipidura dahli. NCBI lineage: Eukaryota > Metazoa > Chordata > Aves > Passeriformes > Rhipiduridae > Rhipidura > Rhipidura dahli. The sequence continues at coordinate 62,740 of VXAC01006130.1, forward strand.
GATTTCCATTTAGATGCTCATTTTTCATGAAGATAAATATGACATGAATCATAATTTCCCTGAAGTAAATATTACAAATAATAAAATACTCAGGCAAGCAAGTTGAGGAATGACAGTAATGTTTTCCATTTGTATGGTAAGTGGTGAACCTTGTGGCCTATCAAGTAACAAATTGAATGTTTAATCTTTCTCCATGCAGATTGAGGATGGCAAAGTAGCAGCCCGTCTCACAACAAATTGAGAGTTCTCTGGTGGCTCATGGAGTATCAGCTATTTTGTCTTTGGAGGCCAATAGAGAGTGTCAGCAGAGCTTTGTCAAAATATATCACAGGCATGAAGTTGTAAAATTGCAATTTACAGCAAAAAGACTTTGGGATAACGGGCAAATCTTAGGCATGCTAAATACACAGCAAATATTTAGAGAAGCTTTGGAAGGCAATTTAAATATTGTTAGGGGAAGTTGGGTAGCATCTGTGGAATGTCCCAGAGGTAAAAAAACCCCAACCCATATCCTATCAAATAGTAAATATTCCATCTGAATAATAAAAATAGCTGTATTTATGTATATCCAGATAGGGAAGCAAAGCAGGCAGTTTGGGATGTTTTAAAGCTATTTTAATTTGAGATTATTTCAGAGGATTACAGTATATTCTTCACACTCTTTCGCTGTACCCAATCTGTTACGTCTTCCTTTACTCCTTTGTGCTCAGAGTTTGGATACACCCTTTGGAGGGAGAAGCCAAGCTGAGAGTTTGGCAACTTCTGTCGTGGTAGCCTTGAATTTGGCATCCTACTGTGATGGTGAGGCTGAATTTCAGTGCCAGCTAGTGCCAGTGGAGGCTGTTACTGTGTGCCTTGGTTCAAAAATGCATGTTCTGAACAAGCAGGGGGATGTTCACTTTGCTAAAGGTTCTGTTGTATATTAATTTTAAGTTGCAGTGTCTGCACTACAAGATGACACCACTAGCATTTTGATTAAGGATTTTATACATGAAAAAATTTTCATTATCTTAGTTCCCAGTGATCTCCCAGGATTGGTTGGATTCCTGACCTGCAGCTGTGTCTCGGAGTGTCAGGATAAATGCTTGTGTATGAAAGTGCGACCTATGCTGTTTTCTCTGTTACATGAGCAATTAATGGGGCTTTTTACTCTTGGGAAAGTCAAGACTCTTCATAACAAAACATGCACCTTAGTGGCTTTCGCTCATTTTTCTTTCTGATTCGAGACTGGTGTGATAAAGTTCTCCCTGAGACCTGAGGTGCAGCATGGTTAAACTGTGTGGAGACCTGGAAAACACTTTTTTGCCTCTAAAAAATCACTTTACAGAAGATAAAATTTGAAAAGATTGTGCAATAGCATCTCAGAATTCTGGGATCATGTGCCTCCTTTATCTCAGACAGTTGACTTTAGTTAAATTAATTAATTCTGCTGACTTTTAGGCAACTTTGAGAAGTGGTTTGATTATGCAGAAAACATGAGTGTGTATCCTTCAAAAAACCAAAACACTGTAGAACATGAGTGTGTCCTTCAGTGTTAAAAGTTAACATTAAGTGGATTTTTTATTCAAGACGAGGCAGAATTAATCAATGGAGGCTCTAAAATCCCTAGAGCATCCTTGTATTACCAAATTCACCAAAATTGTGAGTCAAAATCAGTTTTGTGACACAACTGGAAATTTGTTCTCTGCCTTCAGTTGAATTTTAACCAGTCTGGGAAAACCAGATGTTAGGATAAATGATGGGGTGTTGATGGTACCTGGGGTTACCTGGGGGTGTCTGTACCTGAGGGTGTTGATATCCAGAGGTGTCAGTACCTGGGTGTGTTGATGCCTGGGAGCACAGGTACCTGGGAGGGTTGGTACCCAGGGGTGTTGATACCTGGGCTGTGGGTCC
>VXAC01006130.1:74632-81935 GCA_013399225.1 Rhipidura dahli
TAAAGGGGCAGAAGCTGCCAGTCACTGCAGGGTTCCACTGGCTTCCTTATGACCTCACCTACCACCAGTGCAGAGTTTGGTTCAGGGTGTTGTCCCCAGGACACTCAGACTCCGTATCTGAAATAAAAAGAATGAAGCATTTGCTTCCTGCTGAGGTTTGTTTGCATGAATGATGCTTCTGTTTGTGGTCTGGTGGAAATACATTTTATTAATGGTGTTTCTGGGGTCTAATAGGTGGTTTTCTGCCACAAATATTCCTTTAGCCAAGCTGTGTTTGAATTGGACCAAACTGAAGCCACCACTCGTGCTTATAACACCAAGGATTTTCTTGCTTAGTGTTGAAATTCAAGTACAAAAGTCTTTCTGGTCTATTTGCTACAACACCTCCTCTCACAGAGGTTAAGAAGAGGTGAACAGGATGAAAAGGCACTTGCAGGGTTTAAAAAATCTTCTATAGAAAAAAAACCATCTTTCATTTCACCGGAAAAAAAGTCTCCTGTAGGTTGTTATGTGCATAAGGTGGAGGCTTAAGAGCAGCCACATTTGCAGATGAACTGCTTTTCCTCGCTTCTCCGAGACATGACATTTGTTCAGAAGATTAGCCAGGTTGTAATGTGTAGCATAATTGCACTGTGCGGATGTCCCAGAAGTGAAAACCTAATTGCTTGACAGGCCTATAACTTTGTGGTACTGCTCTCACCTTGTTAGGTCCTTTTCTGATGCGGTTCAAATGCAGGCTGGCCGCAGGTGTGCCTAATTTACCTCGCAACAGAACGTGTTGAGTTTAATTGCACAGTGGTTGTTAGGAAAAATTGGTGGGTGGAATATCAAGTGACTCACTGTATGCGGATGGCAGATGGGCGGCGAGAGGCATCAGAGCTAAGTGTATAGGTGAGGTGAGTTAATAAAAGATGTAAATTTTAGCTTAAAATAGTGGAGTCTTGTGGAAGGTAATACATTTTAATTAAGAGGGTAGCAGGCCCCATTCTAGCAGTGGGAAAAAATCAGAGCAAGGGGACGTGGCAAAGACTGCATTTTTCTCCGTATCAGTATTTTAGGAGCGGCTTGGCCTCTTTGGGAAGGCTGTTTTGCAAGGATGTATTTATTAAAAAATGCTAAAATTTCTGTATATGATACAAAATGTGGCAGGGAGATCCAAACCTAGAAAGGCTTGAGTTCTCATTTGTGTGTCAAAGCTTGAGACAAGACCAGGCAGAGCTCTGCTCCAGGTCCTTGCTTCTTGCTCTGAAACAGAGACCTTGTGGTTGGGGTGGGAGGGATGGGTCTGCAGTGTCCACAGTCCTTGGTGGTCAGCTGAGAACAACCACCAACTGCAACCATCTCCTCCTGGCACGGAGAAACACCCTGCCTGGGAATGTGGTTTTAACTTAGGATGTCTTCCTCTGAAAATCTTGTCCTGATGCCACCTGTGCTCCATGAACTTGAAAGCACAGAGTAAACAGTGAAATAAAATATCTCAGCATCCAGGAATGTAGTGGAGCTGAAATGCAAGTGCTGCTTGTGTTCACTCCAGCCTGGTATCAACATTTAGCCCGGTGCTCAGAGCCATCCTAATAAACTTGATGATGTCTAATTTCACCAAGAGTGGGTCCTTTTCGCCAAATAATTGAACAAATACCGGTTCCAGTTGATGTTTAGTGAAAGGGTGCTTAATGGCCCTTTTTCTTTGACAGGATGTGAGCTCTCTGTATAGAAACAATTCATCATGAATGCTTCACGCTAAAAACAATCCAGGAGGAGCAATACTTAGCATTCCTAGTGCGCAATTCATTGGAGAATTTCCGAGCAATTTACAAACATTAGCTCAATAAGCCTCACAACACCCATTTGAGATCAGGGGAAAAAAAAAAAAAAAAAAAAAAAAGAAAGAAAGAGATAAGATACTGCTCTTCAGCCTGGATGTGGCACTAAGGAGCTGTAAAGCTGGAGGCTGGTCCCAGCTCCTGGCTCCCTAGCACTGGGTGGTTCTGTATGGAGCTGGGCAGCAGCTGGTCCTTGCACAGACTCACAGTCTGGGTGGTGGAAGCTGTGCAAAACCAAATAGAGGTCTGACAGCAAGGATTTTGTGTTTAGAGTAATAGAATCATGGAATGGTTTGGGTTGGAAGGGACCTCAAAGATCATCCAGCTCCAAACCCTCTGCCATGGGTGGGGAACCTGGTCCATACTTGTTTGATCTGGAGAGAACAAGTATCTCAAATGACAACAAAAAAATTAAAAACAAACTCAAAACACAAAAAAACCTCCAAAACTTGGCAGATAAAATTAGGGGAACTTGTGGATAACATAGAGGCAGTTTCATGGAGTTGCTGATGATATCCCTGCAGCAACATGGAGAAAACCTGAGCATCTGAGCTAGGAGATCATGTCATCCACCACAGAAACCCAGATCTTTCAGAGATCGACAGCTGAAACCCCTTTACAGGTTTTGGGATAGGAAGTTTTAAAGAAATGTGCATTCAGGTGAACTGACAGCATCGATTCATTTATGCAGTTTCAGTAAACCTGGTTGTTTCCCTGCTTGCCTCTCTGATATGAGAGATTGCTCCTTCAGCATCTGTGTCCTGGCATAACATCAGGGTGCTGCTCAAGGTTTGATGGAGAACTAAGAGCTGGGATTAAAAGCACCAGTTTTTGATTCGGGGACACTCCCATAAAGCTCCTGTATGGTTCTCAAAGCTTCTCAGCAGCGAGTGAGATGTGGTGCAGCCATTGTTGTTCTTTCTGTTGGCCATGGCTGTGTCTTGTTGGGTGCTAAAGAAGGAAGGATGTTCCTGTCTTGCCTCCTGCCAGGAATTCTGTTGGCACACAGAAACTTCTGCGAGGTGTGTGCAGCAAGAATAATCCCAGTCACTTATGAAGACTGACATGAGTGAATAAATAAAAGTTGTCCATACTCCGAGTGTGAAAGCTCTGGCTGACCTTGCAGTCCAGCACGTACAAAGCTGGGCAGCTCGAGCTGCTGGACTGGAGCATCTGAGGAACTCAGGGTGAGGAGAAAGTCCTGAGCTTTGCTTGTCATTAGTGGTCAGTCATTAGCCAGACAACCTAATTAAAAAATAGTTTTATTGTGAAAGATGAAAACATGAGTGCATAAATAAAAAAGGTGATGTCAGGTTGTGAACATTCTCCTGTGCAGGGCAGGACACTGAGGATCCCCTGGTTTGCTTCACCTGCAGGGTGGAGACTTCCCAGATGAGCTCATTCCTGCGGTGCAGGAGGGCGGCAGAAAGGAGTTTCCATCTTCCCAAGCTTTCCCCTTCCCTCTAAGTGCTTGCTGTGCTCCCCTGAGGCAGCGTTGCTGCAAAAACGGTTTATGGGGAGATGCCTGGATGATAAGGGTTAGTCCTAAATAATTGCTGGTTGCCGCTCAGCAGAAATAAGCTGGGTTTCGATCCCTGGGTAGAGCGACTCCTCACAGCTAAAGGCTGGCAAAGGTTGAAGAGGTCGTAAGACAGGGCCTAATTTGCCATGTTCCTTCCCTTTCAAAAACAATGAGGGAACCGGGGCCTTGCCGGTGGGCAGATCCTGCCTGGATCTCCCTGGAGTCAGCAGGAGTTGGATCAAGTCCCTTTGAATAGCGAGAGTTTCCAAACCGGAGGCAAAGCCAAGTGTTTTTCAGAAGATTGATCATTACCTTTGGAATTTTTCAACGTAGAGGTCATTACTGCTAATATAAGTTGTGAAAAAAATGAAAAGTATTAAAAAAAAAAAAAAATAGACACAAATTCTCATCTGGTGTAAGTCATTGCCTTTGAAGTCAATGAGTCATTGAAATCAACTTTCCCACACCGAGCTAAGGATATGGCCTGGAGTCAATACATTTGTAGTTGTTGAAAAATTAAAAATATAAATTTGCCTCTCCTTGGCAATAATGTTCTGTTTATGACAGAGATCTTATGCTTTAAAATAAGTTCATTAACGAATAGGAAAGTAATATTTCACTACCAGTATTCTTTAGGGTATAACTATTTATGATTAAATTTTATTCAACTTTTTTAAAATTGGATTTACATTTTGATGAATCTAATAGATTTCAATTTTGTATTTTTATAGATTCTTTCTAAAGTTTTTCCTCAAGTGCAATCAGAACTGTTTGAAGAATGCAGGCAACCCGCGAGACATGCGAAGATTCCAGGTACAGATCCCTCTAAAAACATAAATGATGTATAAAAGACCCGATCACATCTTCGTCTTATGAAAAAAACAGAGTCAGTGTAGTTCCAATGCTTAGAAGAATTGCTGTCAGTATCTCACATTTCCCCCAGCAATTTAAATGCTGGTTTTTGGGATGCACTGAGCTCTGCAGAGGGCTGTAAGGGATCAATGTTGGAGCAAGTGGATATTTCCTTAGGAAGTATTTCCCTAGTTTTCCTTCCTACCAACACCTTGTGTTGTAGTGTGCTGTTTGCTCAGACCTGCAGAGGTTTTACATGCACTGAGTAGTTTGATCTTACTATAAGAACACGACTGTGGAGCACAGGGAAGTTTGGATCTCACACTTCTCTGGTTCACAACTTGTAGATCCAGCAGTGGTGGCCCAACACATGAAATTTTGTTTCAGCTGTGTTAGAAACTGTTTAATACTTCACTTTCTCCTTACAGCTTTTGAGATATCCTGTGGTGAATCATAGCACTACAGAGAGGCAGCTGACGGGATGGACAAATGATTTCCTCTGTATCTGGGGTCATTGGAAAGGCTCGTTAGGAAATAAGCGCCTTTTATTTCAAAATATTTCACAATGATTCATATTTGATTCCAGCAATAAAGTAGTATTGAGATGTTCAGGACTTTCTCAGTTTGGAGAAGAATTACTTGTGGTTAAACTTGATAGCAAAACATGTGACATCTGTTTTCATGCACAGCCAACCAACCGGGGAAGCCAGCACCCTTGAGCCAGCCAACAGAAAAGATCTGTAGCTGGAAAAAAAAATATTCCTTCAAAACAATCCAGCCAAGCTTCCATTTTTCATGCATCTCAGCTTCACGTGGCATCGGTGATATTGATCCATCTGAACAGAACAGAAGGTCAAACCTGGAATGAGTGGAAATGCCCTCTTTGTCTCACTGATGACTAAATGAAGCATCAGTCACGAGTGATCTTGTGGTCGACAATGGAGCCAGTAGGCAGTAGAAAGACTTTCCTGGGTCTCTTTAGCTAATCTCCCTGCCTCTCAGAAGGTTTAACTGGACTTAACAGGATGTCAGATCTTGAACAGTATTTTTACCTGGTTTCCCTGTCTCAGCACCTTTGTGGAGGTGCACTGCAGGAGCGAGGCGATATAACAAAGCGTAGCACGTCGACTTTCTTTTGCTGAACTACAGTATTTTCCCTTGGTGGCTGACCTATATATACATGACAGAACAAAAATAGTTGTCATTTTCATATACACCTTGCTCTGTCTCTTTAATACACCGTGTTCTAGGAACCAAACCCAGAAATCCTGGCTGGAAATCACGCTTGCATGTTTTGCAATATTTCTGAGAGTCTGGGAATCTCATTAAGAGTGAAAGAGGATAGCCCAGTGGCCTGGCAGCAGCTCTGCGGCCGAGCTGAGCGTGCAACCTCAGCACTCTCCGAAGTGGATGTTGACAAGAGGGAAAGTGTCCACTTCTGGGAGGAGAGAGCCGGGGAAGCAGAACAGTCTGGCAGAGAACTGCCCTCGGGCTGTTCTAAAGGGTACTGCAGATGGCTGTCTCCAAGGAGGCAGGATACACAGAAAAGGTGCTGTGATAGCTGAGAGCTAATTATGGCTTGTGAATAAGAAACAGGATCAGAGGTGATCCAAAACATAGAAGCAGACAAGAATTTTCTTCTGATGCCTTGGACCAGCTCTGTGTGAAGGAGGCTCTCTGCTCCCCTTCCGTTTGTGTTCATTCAGAGTTTGGGCTTAGAACCGGGTGGAAGAACCCTGCAATCATCTTTGTTATAACCAAAATTTGAATAAAATGAAGGCGAACACTAAAATTTATCCTCCCTTTGGCTGCCCTCGCCAGCTGGGTTGATGAGGTCTGACTTAGCCAGTGACTTTACGGACTCTACTCACCGCGAGGGAATCGCTGCAGTGGCCGCTTCCTTTAGAAAACCTGGAACCACAGCACAAGGCCCAATGCTGGAGTATTTAAATAAGATGTAAATGTCAGTCTGGGATAACAGCGATCCACCTACGAAGCCGTGCTCCGCACAAACCCTGGCGCGGCTCGGGTTTTCCTCCCTGGCTGGTGCTCCCGCGCCTTCGCTTCCGGAAGGAGTCCCACAGCTCCATTGTGTAGGTGTTTGTATCGGGAAGGTTGCTCGTTTTGCATATGTTCCTTTGCCATTTTCCACCGAGAAGCAGCTGGAAGCCAAAGGAGGCCCTATCCATCATCTCTTCTATGGCCGGACTCTGAACCTGGACACAAGAATAGGAGCCTTTCACTCAAAAATAAAGGAGGAAATTCCATTGACATACCAGGGTCAATCACCATCCAAATGAACTTGAGAAGGGATACTTTTCATGGATTGAAAACACTTTCACTATTCATATTCAACTCGGCCTTTTCAGATGCAAAAAAGTTCATTATCAGACATTAAATGTAATTGTAAAACTGACCTGGAGATCATTTACTGAAGAAAAAATGGGGAGTTACGACGGTTCCTGATTTATTAAGCTTTTTTTATTTGGAATCCTCACAACCCTTCATTTGAAGACAGTCTCAAGTGAACAAATTTTAATTAGATAAACTATCTAATCAATATATCAACAGATCAATCAAAACAGCAGCTTTTAAAATGAGTGGCTAGAGGGGTGTTTCTGAAACTAATGGCTAGAAGAATATTTCCCTGAATTGAATTCATTTGTTAGCATAATAGGAGATTAAACTCTAATTAGTGTAGCAGGTCCTGAAGAGAAACAATTGTGAGTTAAAAATCACCAGTGGTCCCCACGTAAACAAAGATGTATTCCAGAGATGTCATTCACTCGGTTTAAATAGAAACAGAGAAGTTACAGGATGTCATTTTGTCTTACGAGACCCGATTCGCGGAAAATCTGCAGGATTTTTGAAATGTGGGGTTTTGTTTTCTTTTCCAGGTTGTTGTATCAACAACAGTCAATGTGGATGGCCACGTGCTGGCTGTCTCAGACAACATGTTTGTACACAACAATTCCAAACACGGGAGGCGGGCTCGCCGCCTTGACCCCTCAGAAGGTACGGCCCCTTCTTATCTGGAAAATGGTAGGCACACATTTACATGTCCTTTTTTTTTATTTGCAATGCTTTTTTTTTATTTTATATTTTT
>VXAC01006130.1:81960-84460 GCA_013399225.1 Rhipidura dahli
CTTTTTTTTTTTTTTTTTTATTTCACCATACTTTATGATGAGACACCACTACACTTACTTTTACATCGTTTCTTCTCTCATCCATCAAAGCACCCATTAAAAAAAGTCCATTAGTATTTCTCAGACCTTGTCAACTAGAACACGGACGCTTCTGAATTTGCTTCTGACTTCTTCCTTTATTTAATACCTACAGTTTTGCAGTCACAACCAATTTTTCCATATTTTCCTATTTTTCTTCTTTTCCTTTTTTTTTATTTCAGCCTTGTTTTGCTTGCAGCTTTTTCTTGCTCTTTAATTTGACTTGATTTTATTTTGGCTTGTCATATTCCTTGATCCAGAGGTACAGTCTCAGGTTATGTATGCAAGTTTAAGTGGATGGTAAAAACATGACCGAATCAGTAAAGAATTTACTGTGAGGTCAATTTCCTGTGCCTGGGCCTTACTGCAGATTACGGCAGGAGGGGGTTTGGATGAGAAAAACAGCATAAAATGTTTTTCTTCAGCCTGACTCAATGTGATTGACTTCTTGCCTGAACTGCTAAAAGAAGATAGGCTGAGATGAAGAGGAGAATGGAAAGTGTCTCTGAAAATCCAGAATTGTGAAATCCTATCTTTTTGGAGCCCATCAGCCCCCAGATCACTCACACACAACTGCAGCTGCGCCTGGACATGTGCACATGTGTATTTATTGCCCTGCAAAGCCCAAAATAGTAATTTGGATTTAAATATCACTTTGTTTGAACTGTAAAATATACCAGTGTAGGGATGACAATCAGCTCTCAGGAAGCCTCTATTTAATAAAATTAGGATAGGATAGGATAGGATAGGATAGGATAGGATAGGATAGGATAGGATAGGATAGGATAGGATAGGATAGGATAGGATAGGATAGGATAGGATAGGATAGGATAGGATAGGATAGGATGGGATAGGATGGGATAGGATGGGATGGGATGGGATGGGATGGGCTGGGATGGGATAGGACAGGAGAGAATAGAATAGAATAGAATAGAATAGAATAGAATAGAATACAATACAATACAATACAATACAATAATTTTCACTTAGAAGGATCATTCAGTCCAACTTACTGAAGACTTTAGTATTGCCCAAAATTTAAATGCACGTTTAAATACATTTCATTTTAATGCATCTTGAGTTCTGGAAGAGTTAGATTCTCAAATCCACTATGACTTGATGTGCTGGGCCATGCACAACAGTTTCCGTGGGACTCCTCTTGTGAGTTGTTACTAACACATTGACAGGATCATGGCTTTTTACACTAATAAAATTAAAGTGATAACAATACTAAGCTGCTAATACAATCATTGCCATTTTACGTTTCAAATAGTATTTACCAAGGGGCAGGGAGGGGAATGAATGGGGCCAGCACCAACTATCAGAAGGCAATGCGATCTAGACATCAAAAAACGGAAAGCGATTTACAAATCTGCCGCGGTCCGCACACGCACACAACCCTAATTTGTTTTTCTGCATTAATAACTAAGGTATAAGAGACCAAAAATATAATAATTAAAGGTCGCCCTGAGCACCAGAGTCATTATGGTCTATGACGTATTGTTTATCTCTTTCATATGCGCGGAAAGTAGGTGTGTGTTTTGCCTAGCAACCGTCACTAATGAGGTTCACAATTAAGAAGGCTGAATCCTCTCCCCTCGTCCTCTCCTTCCCCAGAGAGCCAGAACTAGCAACATTATAGGTTCAAGTAAGCATGCTCAGCCCTGTGGTGTTAGGTTTTAGTCTAGGTCCAAATTCAGCCTCTTCTAATGAGCTATTATGATCTTAGTAAAATACGAGTATTTATTTTTGTAAGCTGCATGAAAAGAATTTGACTCTGAGCAGCAAATATCGCTTAGAAAAATAAAGGCCACTTTTCCATGCTACAGAAAATCTACATAAATGTCACTTACCAACAGCTCCTTTTCTTGGCGATACGGTAATTGGTTTGCTTTCTTTAAATGTTAAAAAACACAGTGCCAAATCCTCTTTGCCTAACATCCCATAAATGCTCAGTCGAGTAAGCTGCACCGTTGCAAATGAATGTGAAAATCTGAACGGCTTCTCCTTAAAGTCCTACTTTTAATAACAATGATGGTAAAGAAACAACTCAGAGTAAATAAACACTGCATGGAACAGCGCGGCAGAGAATCCTAACGCCCTCCAATGCCGGAGGGAATGGCAGGGCCAGAGTTTCACACACTCTGGAAGTTGCTGGGGTTCAGGAGATCTCAGGATCCTCATGAGCGGGGCCATGCTCTGAAAATGAGCATCACCACCAGGTTCTGCTCCCGCTGAAATCACCACGCACCTTCCTGGGATTTTAGTGTACCCAGAATAAGCTTCAACCTCTTAAAATGGGGATGGTGTGACCTGCAAAGAAAATTCCCCAAATCCTGACCAGGCTTACTTGAAAATCTTTGTTTCCTTCTGGTGACAGTATAACCCTGGATACCGATACCTCCTTAAAACGATGGGGTTT
>VXAC01006130.1:89460-91960 GCA_013399225.1 Rhipidura dahli
TCCAAACCCTGTTCACAATCTGTCTCTAAAGATTCCCTCAGACCTAAAACTTGGGATACAAATTCCCAAGTCTGGGAATGATTTATTTATGCCAAATCTTTTAAATACATTTGATTTTAATTTACAACAGCACAAGAAAAAGTCGGAACTTTGTGGTTTCCAGTGGTTTTAATATGAAAATTCTTATTTTGGGATGAAGTATTGCTGGCTTTTTGTCTGAAATGTGTATTAGAGTTTTTCTGGCATTTACCAATGAATTTAACTGAGGTGTGGGGAGGGAAAAGGGAGAAATAGCGATTTAATTTACTGTACTTTTGGACGGGGATTCTAGGTAATAAATTTGATCTGATGAATCAATCTCTCTTTTGAAAACAAAGAGCCTTTAACTGTTTACTCGACAGACTGCAGGGATTCGGGGAGAGTCCTCGCTGCTTGTTGGGTAGATAATGCAGATTGCAGATGATGTGCAGATGATGTGCATTTTGATGAATATTTTCCCACTAGACTGCAACTGTTTCTATCTATTAATTTAGATCTAATGGGAAAAGTGTGTTCCTGGGTAGTTTTAAACGAGGACTTTTGAAACTGTTGATGCATCATGGATCTGTTTTTGTGTCTGCCTAAGGTCTATTGTTAATATGGACTTTTAAGTGATGGTAGCATCTGAGATTCCTATATTTTCTCTATTCCCAAAGAAATCTAAGCCTGAGCAAAAACACTGGCATCCAAACCTGGGTGCTTCACCTCTGGCTGATGAGAGGGAGAATATTTACAATTCTTGACCTTTAGGGTTGGGTTTTACCAGAGCTTCCAAACTGGATGGTGGTGACTGTGGTGCTTTTGTGGCAGATGATTTATCCCGAAAGCCAGAGTTGTTTTGCTGCAAAGGTGGTGAGCACAGGTGGGGCTGTCACTGTTGTGGTTTTAAAAATGCTCTTATGAGCATCTATCTATGTGTCTATCTATCTATGTGTCTGTATATATATATTTTATATATATACAGACACATAGATACACACACACATGTTTATGTATATATATACAGTTCATGCAAAGCTACAGCTCAGTATCCTGCGAGTATGATGAGCTAAAAGAAGTATCCAACAAAATAAAAAATGAATGAATTAAAAGCCTCAGCCCAAGTTCCAGATATTTGAGCTGTTGGGAGCTGGTGCAGTTCCACGGCGCACAGGGAAGAGCCGCAGATTTGAACCAGATGACGGTCTGGCTCTCAGGGCAGAGCCTGGAATTCTGACTTGCTTTAGAGTAATGGCTTTTGTTGATTTCTGAGGTGCAGATTTTGCAAATTTGGCTAATTTTGCTGTTTTGAACTTCTTTCTAATGTGTAAGTGCATATGTGTATGAACTGGAAGAGCAAACCAATCATTTCTTCTTTCCTGCGGTTGTCTTTTGTCTTTATCTCTAAGTAAAGATGTTCAAAAGGATCATGAGAATGTCATGAGCTTCTCCCACTGGAATAAAATTGTAATAAAGTTACGTAACTAACAACACGTTAACAGGAACAGATATTTAAAACACCTTTGGAGGGAAACAAAAGCCAATATCTCAGCAATAAGATGATAAAGAGAGAAAGCCAGAGCCTGCCTGACCGAGAAACTTCTGCTTTGCTTTACCCCAGAGTGATAGGGTGGCTGAGATAGTCTTTGGAAATTACAGCTGCCATAGAGAGGGAAGCCAAGCCTTGCTGTATTTCAGAAAATGAAAATGCTGTAGCCCGGCAGAGGGAGGGGCCGGGTCCCCAGGGCATCTGTTTCCCATCAGTGTCCCACCATGCTTGCAGCCTGGCTTGGCACTCTAACATTTAACCTTCCCAGCAGGAGGTAGACCATAGGGCAACAAGGCTGCGGAATAATGAAACAAGAGTGTAGTGTGGTGCACAAAGCCTTTGTGAGCGCAGAAGTTGAGACATTAAACCATCGGGGCAGGGAGATGCGAAAGTTCCAGATTTTTCTCCAAAGCCCCCATTAGCCCGGCGCAGAAGCGGGAGCGCGCCGGCTCCCAACAGGCAAAGGCAAGGCCTTTCCCCATCTATCCATGCCTTTTTGCCCGCTGCTTTCAACTATTATAAAGATACAATTACCTTGGGAGATTGTGGCAGTTCAGTTGATTAGCACGGTGAATTAAAAGAATGAGTCACAAATGACATGTCCGGCTCTTCTCTACTAGTCCTTTGTATTCCCAGTGTACCTCACCCCTGTTGTAAGAAGGTCAAAAATTAGAGAGAGATAACAATTTTCAAGCAGCTAGCACTTAGGAGCAGAATTAACAATCATTCTGTATGTAATTGCCAGTTAATAGTAAATTGCCTTCTAGACTGTAAAATGCAATATAAACTGGTGGGCACCTAAAATTAAATTAATGAGGTATTTGCTGCATTTAAAAGTGAATAGTGCAAATTAATAACTGGGTACAATACTTGTTTTAATACATACTGAGCGGTGCAGTGTTTGCTTGTTTAATACTAATTTTAAGAGTGCTA
>VXAC01006130.1:96960-99460 GCA_013399225.1 Rhipidura dahli
GGCATGATGAGAGCATTTGTGATTTGATATCACACAGATTTCCTTCTCCTTCACTGAAGGAGTGCCAAGGCCCTCCCTTGCAGTGTTCCTTGCTAAAAGCTGGAATGGTTTGGATTGTGAGGGACCCCAAAGCCCACCCAGTGCCACCCCTGCCATGGGCAGGGACACCTCCCACTGTCCCAGGCTGCTCCCAGCCCCAATGTCCAGCCTGGCCTTGGGCACTGCCAGGGATCCAGGGGCAGCCCCAGCTGCTCTGGGCACCCTGTGCCAGGGTTGCCCACCCTCCCAGGGAACAATTCCTTCTGGGCACATTGCTGGGTCACCTAGAATTTCTCATCAACCAACACCCCCAAGTCCTTCTCCTTGGGGCTGTTTTTTACTGATGTGATCCCCAATTTCTCATGATCTGCTCATTCTGTAACTTTAAATGATGGCAAATTTGTAGATATTTGACCCAGCAAACTGTTGTCACACTGAAATGTGTGGTGTGGTCTGACACAACCACTCTTTTGACCAGCACACCAACTGGGTTTACTTGAAGTGCTTTCCATTCCCTACTTCAGACTTCACCTTTTAGGTGTTTAAATATGTAAATATATCCAGTATCACTGGCTCTACACACCCACAGCAGCAGCAGAGGGGTGATGTCCATGTCCCAGGTGAGGCTCTCCCCTCCCATAAAGCCAACCATCCTGTGACTCCCTGGGACCCAACACATGCTCCCTCCATCCAGGTGCTCATCCAGTGGCCCTGGGGGTGGTGCAGGACAGCACACACCAAGCAGAGGGTGTGTGAGGTCCTGTCCCCTGTGTTCCACCTGCTTCACTCATTTTCAGAGAGCTGTGTGGCATGTAAAGTGGTTTCCATTCATTCTCCCTTGCTCTCTCCCTCTCCCTCTCCTGCTCCTTCTCCATCTCATCCATTCATTCATTCATTTAAAGTAAATCTGAGGCTATTATGATGGTAATGACTTTTTTGGCAAACATCAGAGCCTGGAACACAATTGTTCTCAGTCAAAGTGGAAATGCAGGTGCCCTTGAGGAATCCAGGGGCATGAGGTGTTAGTGTTTCACTTGTCACGGAGTGCCACCACCAAAAGGTGTGCCAAGAGCCCAGGTCCCACGGTGGGACAGCCTGGAGGGGCTGGGCTGAGAATCCCTGAGGATTATTTGAGGGTGGGAGACCACCATGGTCTTCCCATCAGATGTTTCTCAGCAGCCTCCTGGCATCTCTCTGCAGTGGGGGTGCACCAACCCTGCTGAGACCCCACAAGTGGTGACAATCAGGCTCTTAGAAATCAGGGGACAGGTTATTAGACACAGAGTGTGTTTAAACCTAAATTTGCTACACATTTGTGGAAGATGCTTGTTGTTCCTTTGGTAATTCTCTGGCCCCTCACCCTTGTTTTCTCCCTCCCCTCATCCTGTGCTCCTTCTATCCTTCCTGGAGGAGGAAGGCAGTGGCTGATCTGGTGGATGACTGGAACAGGCCAGGGAGGGTTTTCCCTTATTTCCTCTCCTGCTCCACTTTTGAGTGCAAAGTCCGTTCTGCTGGGGGTGTTCTGACCTTCTCTACAACAGACCCGGGGAGGGGTGGATGATGCTTGAACTGAGTGATTTGGCATTTGTCTCCAAAGACGTCAAAGCTACAAATGAGCATTCAAACCACTCTTAATATTTCTTTGTTAACTGCTATCACACACTGGTTTGGGTCAGAAGAGACCTTTAAAGTCCCATGTCAGAGACACCTTCCACCATCCCAGGCTGCTCCAAGCCCCATCCAACCTGGCCAGAGAAGCCACAGCTTCTCTGAGGAACTTGTGCCAGGGCCTCCCCACCCTCACAGGGAAGAATTTCTCCCAGCATCCCATCTAAACCTAATTCCTTTCAGCTGAAAGCCATTCCCCTTTATTCAATGGCTACATGTCCTCGTCTCCTCCTTTGTGAGCAGCACTGCATCCCAGTGTTCCCTGCCAGGTTCTCCTGAATGCCAGGACAATCCCTCCATTCACTCCTACAAACAGCCAGCATTGTGAATGTCAGCACCCGGGGTGGGGTTTGCTTTCCACCCAGGAAAATAAATAAACAAGCAAATATGTAAACAAACAAACAGTATGGAGGCAGCTTTCCCAGTGTTAGCACGAGCATTTTAAGGAAAATTCTATATCATTATTGGATCGAGAGTAATTATGAGCTGACCTGTGAATTTTAGGCCTGTAATTGAAACAAGTGAGTGAGTGCCATTGTTTCCCTTCCTGCAATCTGAGGGAAAGTGAAGCAATTACGAGAAATCGGGGAGATAAAGACAAAGGCGTCGTTTTGGTTTTTTAATGAAAAATCTATTTTTAGTTTCTTTGTGGAATGGGGAGAACTTAAATGCCTTTAAATTTTTTCTGGTTTTTTTTTTTTTTTTTTTTTTTACAGTAAATAGGTTGTCCTTAGTAAGTCCAGGGATATTAGTCCTGCTTCAACAAGCAAGAGTGCCTTCTGATGAATGATGT
>VXAC01006132.1:6778-17109 GCA_013399225.1 Rhipidura dahli
ACCCAAGCAAAACTGAAAGCAACAAAAAAACCCCACCAGTGTAATTAGAAATAAACAGATTTTTATCTGCCATGCTGTGTTCTGTTCTATGTGGGTCAAACTTACTGTGGCTTTAGGCCTATAGATCAGTAAAAGAATTTCACCTTTCCACCTTCTAAACTAACTTGCTTTGTTTAAAATCTGTCATCACTTCTCAGAACAATTAAAGTTTTACCTGAAAGCCTCATGTTCAGGCTCAGGTTCTTGTAGGACACTGTTCAATGGGTCACTTTTGACACTGTGTCCAAGTTCTTAGGGGTGGACCTACTTTGAGAGCAGACTGCCCTTAAGAACACAGAAGTAGGTTATGCTTACCAGTAACAGTGATGTAACTGCAAGGAAAATCACAACAGAAGTAAATAAATATTTGAATCTCAAGACAATATAATTCATACAGCATATGCTGTCTTGAATATTTTACCAGATTTCACAGCTGTTGACTGCCCAGAAGAGGAAGTTGGCAGACTCATTGCATGACACCATTATCTCAATAACAAGCTGTAACAAGCCAATTTAATTTTGATTTCTATCTCAACACTGTTTGTCAGAAGCGTGTGGGGGAGTGGTTACACATGTGCCACGTGCAGGAGGCAACTAGGAGAAGATGGGAGTAAAGTCTCTCTGGGGAGACTTTGCCTGGCAGGCACTTCACTTCTCTCATGGTACAGGCAGTCAGCAGGAGACCACCAAGAGCACTGTATCCTCCAGAGAGCTTCTCTAACCAGATGGCAAAAGATCTCCACCAATGGACTGCAATGGAAGCTTGGACTGGGCCAATGGTCTCCTGTCAGCAGGCTGACCTTGGGAGGAGCCAGGATATAAAAGTAAAAGCATCACAAGCTCTGAGGTCTTTTGATCTTCTTGCTGCTTGCCCTGATAGAGGTTTTTGTCATTTTTGCCTGCCTTTTGAATCTTCTGCCCTTGCTGGCCCTTGCTGGCCTTCCTCATTTGTCCTCCTTCTCACTGGGCACTTAGCTGGACACTGGCTGACCTCTGAGCCTTGTGTGTAACCTGTGTCCTGCCCCACCCCTTCTCCTGTGCCAGCCGCCACCTGTCCTGATGCCCTGTGTTCCTGTCCAACACCCTGCCTGCTTTGACCCCGTGTTCCTGCCTGAGCCACCTGCCTCTAACCTTGCTCTGCTGATCCAGCTCGCCATTGTGATCCCTGCCATGGCCCTGCCCAGGGTTCTGCACCTCCTGCCCGATCGGCAGTCACCGCGTGTCCGGCCGCCCACGGCTGCGGGAGCTGTGCCTGTGGGGCCGCGGCTCTCTGGGAGCTGTGCAGCCTCCCCAGCAGGCAGCGAGGGACACCGCCTGCTGCTTGGACACTGATGGCACTCCCTGGCCTTCTGGTGGTAACGCCCGCTTTTTCTTTATGTCTTCACTCTCTTTCTCTCCCCCCAGCCTTTTTTCATTTTCCTTCCTCCTTTCCTCTCTTTCCTACTCTTTAGTACAGCAACGGTTCATTTTATCAATAAACGGTTCTCAGATAAAATATTTGTCTCATTTGAATTAATTTCTTCCTAGAGTTTCTGTTTCAAAAGAACTCCCCACAGTTCCTCACAGTGGAACACAACACAAACTGACAAAACATAATGACAAAAAGAAAAGTAAAAAAATATTTCCACCTGAAGAAGTGAGGAAATAATGACTACAAGGATAGGCTATGAAAGGTTTCTCACAGTAAACCTCCACACACACATCTCCCCGCAGTGACCTTGACACTTAAAGGATCTGTAATTGATTTTGCCATCTCTACTCTTTAAGTAGAAACAGAAATTAGAGATAGAGAGTGGCAGGATGGAAAAAAAAATGGAGTTCTGTGATTTGAAGAATTTTATTTTGGCAAATATGATTTTTAACATACTCTGTAATAAAAAGCCACAAGTAATGTTACCTTCATATCTTTCTTTGATAAGCTAATTCAGTATTGATATTCCAAAGCCTTCAGGGGAAGTGAGTTATTAAAATATGGATATAGGTCTAGTATCAATATCCATCTGAGACAGACAAAGACTCTCTAACTCATTAGGGTTAGAAAGTATGTTTAATTCAGCACTGAGGTAACCGCAGGGATCACTCCCAACATGCCGCTCTGAGGTTACAATACAATACAGAATCTATTTATTTATAATGATAATACATATTTAAAATGCAGATACATAGTCATAACACGGACACCTCCCATTCCCCAATTCATATGATAATCAGCAAAAAAGTCATTAAGCATGTGCAATTCTCACAATGAAATTGAGTCAGTGGTTGTAAAAATGAGGAGGGGGCTGGTTTGATGAAGTAAAGGCTTGTCTTTGTCACTTTGACCTTTTCGCCTCGCTGGTTTTTGACAAGACATTTAACCTTGGAAGAATTCCATTTTTTTCCTTTATTATTTTTGCATAAGTTACAGATAGGAAAATCAGTAACTGTTTAATTTTTCCTTTAAATATTTTCTCTAAGATTATCAATCATTTATTATAAGCACAGCTAAGCAAACATCAAATAATCAAAGCTTATTCTGTATTTAACTTCCTGACTAATGTTTAATTTCTTTAATTAACTTCAGCTAAGTTTTGTGTCTTTTCTCTGTTTTAGTTAATTTCAACAAAGCTAGCTTTTATGTAAAATCTAAATAATTAAGTGTTAAAAAAGCCCCATGTTTCAGAAGCTGTATGTGGAGTGTCTGAGGTCACTTGGTCTGTTCAACCTGGAGAAGAGGACACTGAGGACATTGCAGTTACAATTTCCTCATGAGGGGAAGAGGAGGGGCAGGCACTGATCTCTTCTCTTTGGTGACAGTGACAGGATCTGAGGGAATGGCCTGAAGTTGTATCAAGGGGACTTTTGGTTGGGCATTAGGAAAAGGTTCTTCACCCAGAGGGTGGTTGGGTACTGGAACAGCTCCCCAGGGCAGTGGTCACAGCACCAGCCTGACAGAGCTCAAGAAGCATTTGGACAATGCTCTCAGGCACATGGTGTGACTCCTGGGGATGGTGCACTGCTGGGAGCTGGACTTGATGATCCTTGTGGGTCCCTCCCAACTCAGCTTACTCTGTGATTCTGTGAGCATTTTACAATTAGATTTTTCTACCTTGTGAGTAGGACCTTGGATCCAGGTTCTTTAGGTACAGCATTAGTAAAACTGACCCTGCATCATAACATCTTCCCTCTCTGGCCCAGAAAACATAACCGCTGCACTGGTTACAATACAGCTTTTGATGCTATGTTTGAAGAGCTCATGAAAGTTTGTGTGTTAAGGCTTGTTTCAGATTGAAGGTATTTTTTAATTCTCTTCACTTTGAGACCACAACAAGCAAGGACATGGATATAGTTCACCTTCTTCATTTACTGTTCCTAGGCGAGTCTTGTACTTAACAATAATAAGAGGCACACTGTTACACTGCAGCAGCTTACCAAACGCTAGCAGCCAGTCTGTCTTATTGCATCAAAAATTAATATTAAGGAACTCCAGTAGACACAGCAGTTGTTACTGGCCTCACTAGAAACAGCTCCTTTTTGAGAACACTCAGTGAACTAATTTTTATGTGAGATATGTCCTCTCTGTTCCCTAAAATTCTGTTCAAAATATCAGGATATTTCAATACAGAGGGCAAAAGTAATTCCATTACAAGTCTTTCACAAGTGAAGATGTAATTTAACTTCAGTATCACTTTCTTCCCAACACACACATTTCTTAAATCAAATTAGTATTTCTTCCATGACTAAACATTTTAAAATCCTTGTGTTCTTCTATTATCTACTTACCCTTCCTTAATCAGCCTGGGTTTTTTCTTTTTCAACTTACACCATTTTCTTGTTCATTTACATGGGATATTTTTGAAGGAGTTTTCTTCCTTCAGAAACCCTCCCTAAAATACTTCTGTTTCACTCACAGACTGATTTCAAAGGAGTCTGAGTAGTTTACAGAATTTACAGCAATTATAATTCTGTTGAAATAGAATAATCAATCTCTTGGAACAGGAGGAAATACATTAAAAAAATTTTTGAATTTTTTTTAAAAAATGAAAGAAAAGAAAAAAAGGAATAAAGAAAAAAGGAGAGAGAGAGATTACTTCTAAGTTTATTCCTCAAACTGTCTTTCAAGGATTCAGTTTAAAAAAAAACAATTACATTTTGTTGCATGAAGAAGTCAATCTTTATAAACTAACTGCCAATTCTGGTGGATAACATTATATTTTAGACTTTTAACTTTGCATTAGTTACACCAGATAAATCAATATTCAATGCTTTCTTTTTGAAGAGATAAAGTTTGTGATTTCTGTAATGTCACTGAGGTTCAAAAAGTTATTGAATCTGCTTTGCATAAGACATTACTCACTCAAGCATTTCAGGTATTTCAGAATGACAAAAAAAATTTAGTACAACATTCAACATTGAGATCTCTCATCTCATATTGCTTTCTAGTTGGCCAAGCTTTACTTGTTCTATTATGCAAGAAAATCCATTGGTGACAAAGGGAGTTCAAGGCAAAATAAGAGAATATGCAGTGAAAATCTCCAGTACAGATATTACAGATAATTTGTTTCTTAGGTTTACTAGGGTAAATCGACAGCTGCATGTCACATAGAAGTATAGAGAAAATTTTATCCCAGGAACAATACAGAGGGATTAACTGGGAGGCAGTCAATTTATACAACCTTTGTGACATTGGGAGCTTTGCAGGATATGACTGTTCCTCTTATTTCTGTAGACCTCCTATTGGAAGTTTGAGGAGAGTTTCTGTATAGAGAAGAGCCTTTATATTTGAAATATTGGATGAAATATGAAATAACCTTCTGTCACACTGGAAGCTTCTCTTTAATGTCCTGCTGAATTTGTTCTTTCTGTGTATGAAAGCCTTGAAGCTCAGTAAATAAATCCAACAAATTCTTCTATATGAAAAAGGTATAAGCATTTTTTTTTTTAATCTTTCTTTTTTAAATTTTTCTCCTAGGTTCCAATCTCTCAGTGACCAAGTAAAGGCCAACTTACTCCTGCGAGGGCTTCACTGACACCAGCTAGTATCAGTGAGTGCCACTAGACATAAACAGCAGCCTCATGCCTCTGTGCATTTCAGTCACATCAGAAGCTTTAGGAAAAGGTCCAATATTCAAGAAAAAGAAAAAATCACGTTAAGTACTGTAAAATGAGGGCCAAGTTTAGTTCTACCTACTTAAATCAGAATGTCATTTATGTGTGAGTTCTGAAATGATATCTTAATGCTCATCTGCTTTGAAAATAAAGCTCCATTAGAGTCATGCTGCTTAATTTCACGGGCATAAAAAAAATGCTTGCTTAAGTTTTTGTATTTATTTCGTGTGTCCAAAAAATTTTATTCACTGACAATTTCCCCTCAGTGGTACTAATGGACAGTTCAAAAAGACATTTTCCAGAGTTACAATGTTTCATTACAGACAAGTTCAGAAAGTAATTAAAAATTTCTTATTTCATCTCCTGCCTACAACAAGCCATTACATTTTACCCATATTAGACTAAGTAAGTTTATGAAGATGAAATCACTCCTCAGAAGACAACCCATTACCAGAAGTTCTATTCTCAGAAACTGGTGAAGTCAGAGGTAGTGCTGTGTATGCATCTGATGTTACAAAAGGCCTTAGAAAACCATGTCTTCCTGTGTCAACCTGGATGAATGTGGTTTTGAACATAAAATTTCCACATTGTTTTGAGGTTTAACACCTGGAAAAGGCCTGCTAAGAGGACTATCTGAAGCCTGTGCTTACCATCTAAGTGTATGAGCCCAAATCCTTTGGTTTTGTATCACATATTGGCAAATATCAATGTGTTTCAAAGCAAATATTGGAGAGACAAACAGATGGACAGACAAACAGGCAGAATGATAACTAAGAAAAAATGCATTAAATTATGTGTTTGGCTTCCTACATCAGGCTTAAACATATTTTCACATGACCTTCCCATGGAATATTTGATTTTGCAGATGCTCAGGTAGAGTTTTACTCTGTTTTGCTTACAACATGAAAAAAGGCATAAAACCAGAGGGTCAAAGGCTGATCAAGCCTAAGAATTTAGGTAGGTGCCAGCAGAAAGGATTGTGATATTTCTTCTCCATGAAAAGTGATGATAGGATAATGGCATATTGTCCAAAGCCCGAACTTGGACCCAGGCTTTCTTTTTCATGGATTTACCTATCTAGTGTCATTTATTTCCTTATACAATCCTTTGCCATTATACCTTAAATTAAGTCTTTAGTTCTGGATTAATCTTCAGAAGACTTCATAAATAAACAGCTGAGTTTTATATGGGTTTTATATGCACTCAGTCAATTTTATTTCATCTGAAAAAAGCTCATTATTCAATGTGTAATATAAAAATTCGTAACAATTTTCCACAAAACACATTGCTAACCCGCAGACTTTAAAAACCAAACATGCTTCAATGAATAATATGATCAAACACATAATTTAACTTCAAATACAACTGACAATCAGCAAAACAACATTGACAATGCAAGACAAATATGCATTTTATATCTTATGCATTTTGTCGAGAGTTATTCTCATCATGCTAAAAAAAACCCAAAATAATCTGCTAAGAACAGAATCAACTGATGCCTGAAGAAGCAGTAAATTAAAATATAAAATAGCAGTTTCCTGTCCCAACCACCACTGAGTAATGCAAATTTCAGTGTGTATCAGTAAGGAAAAGAGTAGCACAGGCTGCCTTTCACATACTGATTATTATGCATCTGATCCTGCATTTCTTATTTGGTTGTTTGTTAGTCTTTGACTTGCAAATATTCCTACCTCAGCCCCTACTCTCAAACTCACACTCCATTGTTTGGCTTACAAAATATAAACTTAAAGAGCAAAGTCATATAAGTTTACAGTTTTTCTTCTATGCAATTTTCCCAAATAAAAACCCTACTCAAAAAACTATCCAAATTTCTTCTTAATAAAACAAAACTATGAGCCCAAAAGTCAATTCTGGCTAGTGGTGATCACACAGAGCCAAATGCATCTGGGTTTTTAGGTTTCAAAGGTTTTGTCAACTTGAGCAACAAGATTAAAGAGGTAAAATAAAAGAATATAGCTACAAACTACTGTTTCTAATATATTACTATGAATAATCCTAAGTGAAAAAAAAATTAAAAAAGAAGATAAATTTTCTATTGATATATTTAAGCTGTATAATTTCAGGATCTTATTCATGAGAAAGAAATAGTTCATATCTTGATTTTTTTCTTTTTATTGCGGGGAGAAAATTGAATTTGCACAATGACAGGGGTAAAGAGAAAAGTAGGGATTTTACATAGGTAGAAATTAATATAAAAGTATGGAAAAATTATGCTTCTCTGGGTAACCCAAAATTATGTTAAATCTCTGTTTTAATGAAATTACAGCACTTCAAATTCTGTCATGTATCAATAATAGTCTGCATTGCAATGCCACACAAAATATTTTAACATAATACCTACGCAGTCACCTTTCACATCTTCAAGGACAGGACATCAAACACATCATAATTAAAAGATAAGTCAAGGTGTCAAGACAGTAGTACTTGCATTTCACCATGGAATCCATAACTTAAATACAATAGCCAAGTGTTTTAATTTTTAATCAGCAGAGACCAAGACATACCTAGATGTTTACGATGCCTTCATTCCAAAACATCAACCACAAAATACCATTGAAGTACACTGAGGGAAAGGCAAGAAAAGGAAAAAAAAAATCCAAAGAAAAATGTTTTTAAAATTTCACAGAAATTTTTTTTAATGCATGGAACACAGTTATTTATATAAGGGCATAGAAGAATGATTATCTAACTATAGTTACTGAACTTGTCACTACTCAAACGAGGAAACAATGTTGAAGACTGAGTAAGGGAGACAGATCTGAGGAATAAAACCTTGTCTTTGTGTACATTGACAGGGCACTTGCCAGAATTCCAGAAAAACAGATCATACATTTATCTGCTGTGCACTCTTTCCACAGGCTGCCATTTCAAAGACATTTAACACTTCACACCACAAGGCAGTTACAAAAAGATGCAGCAGATGTTTGATGGCATGGAGGGCAACAGGGTCCAGACAAATGTTTCTACTCGGAGAAAGGAATCCTTTTCTCACCAGCATCAACTGTGAAATGAAGGAAACTGTTGAAAATTCTTTAGAAGGTATCTTATCTATCTATCAAAAGACAAGGCCAAAATACATACAGCCTTTAAAAAAATAACTGCAGAAATATGTAGGTAGCTTATCCCTCAGAGCTGAAGAAAAGTCCAGCAGTAGCCAACTCTGCTTTTTAAATGGAGCATGAGGCTGACATAGTAAAAGATCTGGGGCTGCACTCGGACAGCTTTTTTTAAATCAACAGCACAACAATACAAACAGAAAATAAACAAGAAAAACTATCAGAACAGTAGAAAAGAAACGGTAGAAAATTGTCAGAAACCAGTGGTCAGAATTGCAAGTGCAGGCTTGCAAATTCTGGAGTAAAAACAGATTCTTCCCCAGGAGCCATGCAGAAGCTCTGGTTGTGACCTTTTTCAACTATCTTTCACGTTATTGTGTTCATGACTAGATGACAAGTTATGCTCAATATGTGTTATGAAACCAGGTGAAAAATGTTGACCGTGTTTGAGGAAGGTAGCATGATTTAGACTATGTTGACCATTCACAGCAGCTAGTCTTAATAAATTAAGGAGTCTTGAGTTGCTAAATGAGATACAATTCCTTTAAGGATTTCAAGTAATCTTTACCATTTAAACTATATCAACAGGAGAGATGATAGGGTTTTATAAAGCACTTGATACATGGATTCTTGAAAGATAAACTGGCATCTGAAAGTCCTACTGATTTAAACAAAAATAACTGACCTTGAAGTCCTTTAAGAAACTCTTAAAATCCTGACGGCAGTTTACATTTTCTTTTTTCATTTAAAACCATAATATAGAAGACTCCCATATCTATGTTTTGTACCCTTTATACAAAGTATAATATTTCTTATCCCAAACAGGAATTACAATGGAAGTAAAACACTTTTCTCCCACTCTTTCACAGCTTTAAAGCTTTGTTTGCTGACCAAAGAGGAGTAACCATTACATTTAATTCAGATATATTTTAAAAAGTGCAGTGAAACACATAGTAGAAAATTTCTTCACACTCATCAGATATCATGTAGCAACCAGGCAGGTAGGGTACCACTTGGCAAGGTCTAAGCTTTGGAGATAATTTTGGTGTTTACATGTTCCAAGATACATATGTTTTGCATTCTGAAATTAAATTCACAGGAAAAAAAATCACAAATGTACAGTAAACTACTGTGGATTTCTTACAGCAGTTAGTCCTAACAAGCAGTGTGTAATCCTATGAAGAGATCAAACTGTTTGCTAGGATTTACCTGTTGGGGACTTAAAATGATCAGAAAGGGGTAGGGTGGGAATATTTGAATATACTTGTTTACTATTCTTTGCATTGCTTCTTACTATCTTGTTACATCAGGTGAGGCATGAATTCTAGTAGAATTTGGGGTATACAGCTAACACACTGAAAAAAAGGAGATATGTAAATAAAGCCCCTATAGTTTTCCTGCCCATTTCCCTCTCAGTCTTTCACATGCAAACCCAAAACTCAAAGCTTGCCAAGTAAAACCACCCACCCCAAATACAAATCAAAATTTCAGGTGCCGTGATTCTCACAACTGGCATTTCAAACAAATAAAAAGGTATTTATTCTACACAAAAACTCAAAGAAATCTTAATAGGGGCTCTTTGTCATATAGCAACTGTTGGACATATAAGGTTGATTCAAAAACATTGTGAGTATATGTTGTGCTACACTATTAAACTAACAAAGCCATGTATTTCCTTCTTCATAGCCTCTTTCCTCATTTAGTATACAAAATGGATCATTCTCATTTAGTGATCGGTTATTTGATATGCTGTTCTTTCTTCATCACTAATTGGATTGCCCTGGGCCTTAGATATCACATATTATTCCAGTGCTGTTCTGGTGACAAAGCTATTAATTTCCTCATGTGACTTCCTATGCCACTTATTATTTGATCATCCACTAGAATTTCTATTCAATTTAGTTGCAACTGAATATTGGTCCTGAGACCATTGACAGGTTGGTACCCAGAAAAGAAGTAACACATGGATGAAACTCAGGTTTTGCTCATTGGGGCTTTTTTNTTTTTTTTTAATGAAAAAGGTGGAGGAACAGGGAAAAAAAGGAGGAGAGTTCAGGGAAGTTCAGGGAAAGGAAGTTCCAGGAAGGGAAGTTGTAGGAAGGGAGAAGGGGGAGGGGAGGGAGAAGG
>VXAC01006132.1:22107-69260 GCA_013399225.1 Rhipidura dahli
CTTCCTTCCTTCCTTCCTCCCTTTCTTCCCTCCCTCTCTCTCACTTTCTCCCCTCTTTCTCTCTCTCTTCCTGTCTTTTTCTTTAATTAATCTCTTTCTTTCTCACTTCCTTTTCATCTTCTTCCTTTATCCAAAACACTCTGCCATGTGCTTACATAAGTAGATCTGAAACTAACTTACCTTTTTCTGTGCCAAGGGTGTTATTTACTAATATTTTTTTTTTTACTGGTCTGGTTTTGCAGACCCTCAGGCTTTTGTCCTTTTTTTCAACCACAAGCACTTGCAAATCTTGGGTGCTCTCTTTCTCTTAAGGGCAGTGTGTCACTGCTTTGTTTTTTCTGCTGCTCCTGTTTGTGAAATAGTTGAGAGTGTCACTTTGCTCGACGATTGAGGGTCACCAGGTTCTTCCATTTCTTGGCCATCCTTAATGGTCAAAATGGAATACAAATAGTACTGATATTACAAATAGTGCAGGAGATAGAAATAGCTCAGCCACCACATTGGCCTGTTTCTCAGGGAGCTAGTATTTCTGAACATTATTAGTTCACTACTCTCATAAGGAATCTCTTTGTTAAACACAATGCCTCTTGAGGGCTGCCACAGGAAATCACTAAAACAGTACATTGCTCCTATTTTAGAAAGAGCATTGTATCACAAGAGGAAATATTTAAAGGAGGTTAAAAAAAAAAAAGCTGTTGGCAGAGACTTTGCTTTCTGGAATTTCTCACAAAAATTAGAATCAGCTTACATTTTTAACAGGTGTGCTGCCCAACACTAGCCATCTATGATGCCTCAAATGACTAAAGAACAACAGAGAAAGAAAAAAAGAGAAAAAATTTTACAGACAGGCACAGTTGAATCCAAAGCCAGAAGAAACAGCAAAATTA
Organism: Rhipidura dahli; assembly: GCA_013399225.1. Classification (NCBI taxonomy): domain Eukaryota; kingdom Metazoa; phylum Chordata; class Aves; order Passeriformes; family Rhipiduridae; genus Rhipidura; species Rhipidura dahli. Next base: position 22,995 of record VXAC01006132.1, read on the forward strand.
AATTAAAATAATAGAAGTAGTGAAAAGGTGAAGCAGTTTCTTACATTTTGTGTGTAGTAGCCAGTTAGCAATGCTCTATTTGTGCAAAGTAGACCAAATGCAAAGAATTGAAAATGTGTTTGGCAATCCCAGTAGAGCATTCATTTGTCTGCAGCATAAACCCACAATTTTTGTGCAATTTAGTATGTCTAGCAAGCTCAGGAGCAGCCTAGAAATAAGCTAGACAGTTGATATTACAGAACAGGATTGAAGTGCATTAGCAGAGCTGTGTGGGAGGTGTGTATAAAGCATCTGCTTGCATTTTTACTTGCTCAAACCAATGCCATTTACCTTTTGCTAAACTGGCCACAAAATTCCTGCATAACAACTGGAGCAAAGGAGATGAAAGAAGGAAATCAGAATACCTTCCAAATGCAGAACAGTATGCAACCAGCAAAAATTGATGGCTACTTTTTGTCTGCTCTGAGCCAAAAATTCATAACATTCACAACTGTAGAGATGCTCAAGGAAAAAGAGTTTTACAAACAAATGGGAACCTTATCACACATCAGCAAACACAGAAACTTGCAAGGAAAATTTATTCTGTTAACTCCTCTTCTTTTTCCCTAGACAGAGTGGTAACAGTACTTCATGAACTGCTTCAGTGCCAGTCCCTTCCCCTGGGCACAGTCCTTCAAGAGCAGAGTTCTCCAGTGTGGGTCTGTTACCATGATGGTCTTCAAACTGCCTCACCATGGTCCAGGGCCTGGAGGGGTGTAGTGATCGAGGCATGGACCTAGACTGGTAGGGAATCTGAATCGTTTATTCAAAGAAATGAGCTGGGTTTATACACTTTTTCAAGGCACAGTATTTCCTTACACATGGCAATTCTCACTGTGTGACCTATCCCATGTTGCCACGTCACCAACACACTTTCTCAATGTCCTTCTATGGGGTGATCACACACAGCTCACCCACCCATCAGCTCCTGGTAGGCTCCTCTCCATCGGGGTCTGGCATTGTGACACCTGCTCCCCTCAGGGTCTGGTGGAGACAAGCTTCTCTGTGCTGCCATGTGATTCTCTGTGCTGCCATGTGCCTCTGCAGGCACGTCCCACAGCTTGCAAACTAATTCTATCTTATCTCTCCCCACAGAGGGGAACCTCTGCTCCAGAACCTGGAGCACCTCCTCCCCTTCATTATTCACTGGTGTCTTCAGGACTGTTGCTCTTATATATTCCTCTCTTCTGGATACTGTTCCCCAATAGGGTCTTTTTTTCCTCTTCTTAACTACACAGTCCCACAGGTGCTACCAGCACTGCTGGTGACCTCAGCTGTGACTGTGACCGGGTCAGTCTTGGAGTTATCTGGCACTGTCTCTGTTAGACATAGCAGAAGCTTCTGGCATCTTCTCACAGAAGCCATCCAAGTAGCCTCCCTGCTACCAAAACCTTGTCATGCATGCAGAACCAATACAGCACTTCAACAATTAATAGAGTCAGACTGTATGATTTGATAATCAATACTAGACGTAAACAGCACGCTAGAAGTAAAACTTGCTTTGAGGAGGCAACTTTTTTCACTTACAAATTCAGTGAACACTGATTGACTGTGTTATTTTTAAAAAGATCAATATTGTTATTGGAGAAGAGAGAAAGACAAAATAGTTGTCCATTTAAACAAGTCAATAAAAGTAGAAATGCTTAAAAAATTCCTCAGGAGGAATAATTACATTTAGAGGATTTCATTGGTGTGGAGATTATCTTGAAGTAAATTTCAGCATCAGAAGTCAATATCTACCCTGAGTGTTTTGTCCTTATTTTGCCATTTTTCCACTAGAGACATATTCTGTAATAAAGGCAGGATAAGGTAAATAACTAAAATCTGCCACAGTATTTTGAATAGAAAAACTACTTCTCTTTCTAATTGCTGGTTTTTTGATGTTTGTTGTGTTTGCTTATGTTATACCCTGCTTTGACAGTCAACAGAAGGGATGAATATTCATGTCAACAAAAAGCTTTAGTTCTGTCCTGTATTCAGACATTAAATATGTCGTTAAATATCGCCTATTAAATCTTGAGCACATGCTTATAATTGTTCAGACAGTTTCAAAACCTGAGAAGACTCAGTCCTACAACAAAACAGAGTTAAGAGAATTGATCTCCTACTTGAGTTTTGGTCTGATAAAGACCTGTTGGGTTAACTTTCATATTTAATACTTGGATTTATTTTAAGTAGTTTTTTATATTAGGAAGGATTAAAATATTTCATAGCTTTTAGTTTGTGTCTTTTAAAAAATTTAATATGATTTGGGATAGACAAAAACAATAAAGGAAATTATGGCTGGAGGAAAGCAAGATTTTTTTTCTAATCAGCAAACTAGATATTGTCATGGTTTACAAGTACTATATATATGTCTATATGATACCTTTTGTTCAGTCCTGGTTTTTTGACTCAAAATGTTTGGCTACTTGTATCACAACATATATTCATTAAAAAGACAGAAAGAGTATGTATTTTAGAAAACAGTGAGATATTCTTAAATTTTAATCATGCCATATGATTAGAAATACATTTAATAAGCATGCATGTTTTAATGCTATAAACTATACTATATACTACACTACTACTACATTATTTCTAAGCTACTTGAAGAAATCTCTCATCCATAGATTTGGAAGCTGCCATATGTTCCTGAAACAATGAAAAGTTGTTTCTTTACCCAGGGGTGGAACTGCTTTTATACACAAAAACAAGACTAGAGTTTTTAAGAACTAAAAATTGGTACATCCAGTAGAAACAGATTAGAATTATGTGTTTATTTGGCCATAAAAGATACTTAAGTGAGTTTAAGTGGCTTCATATACTAAAATGAGTTTTTCTACATGAGTCAGCCAGACTAACAGTAACAATGTAGCTACTTTTGTAGATGTTGACCAAAATAATAACTATTTTTGAGACAACTACACTTAAAAATAAATGCATTCCTTCCCACACTAAGAAAACAGTGTTGATACTGGTATTTAACATCACTTCACTAATCTATTTAAATTCAGTCTTTTTGTTAATCTGTGGAAGTTTTCATACTTTTAAAGAGCCATAATTTGAGATTCTAAGTTCTCCAAAAAATCCTAGGAATAATTTGAGGTTCTGTAGCCTGGAGCCGTCAATAAGACGATGCTTACTCCCCCGGTACCTATTCATTAGATTTTACTAAAAGCATTTAAGTTTCAGAAAATTATTATTAAATGTTCAATTATTTCCATGAAAAGTTTATTTCATTCCAAATTCAGGTGTATATGTCTCAGTTCTTATTTTTAAGGACATTTCTTTCAGCAGAATTGAAACATAAGTAGTTTGGGCTAAATGCTCGATAATCATTATCCTGCCCTTACTTTTCTATAGGTGGGGATACTCAGTCTCTTTGAATGGTGCACCTCAACTCAGCACTGATGCCTGTAGCTTGAAAACATGCTCCAGCAAATGTCCTCTGAAGATTTTCACACTCTTCACATTCAGTATCTTTTTTTAGAAGCTCAGTAGTGTCAAGATTACTTTTTTCCTTTAAAATCTATTCTTTGCCCACAGTAACAACTTATTTTTATGGGGATGAAGGGCAAAAAGGTAAGTAATCAGACTGTCTTTGAATTACAGTTTTAAAGGAAAGACACTACAAAATTCTTTTTTAACATTTTTCTTTTTTAATTCTTTTTTTTGCTTCTGCAAAACCTAGAAATCATTTGATCTATATGTGGTCCTGTTTTATACCAAATCTCTACAGAGAACTTCTTAAAAAGATTCAGTCGATATAGTGTGTCTTAAAATCTACTATATTTACCTGTGTGAATTCGAGGATGACTCCTAAATAGATAAGGAATTATCTTATATAAGCAGATGAGTTGTTTTCTCCCTAGGAAACAAATCTTTCTGTACCAAAATTTAATTTACCAAAGAAATATTTGGAGAAGTATCACACCAACCCATCTATACATCTTCTCTTATTGATAGAAAGACAATCAATTAGAAAAGGGTAATTCAAAGCTTCCTTCACCAATTCTTTGTCTAAATCATCCCTTGGAGTATTTACCTTCCCTCTTTTTCTGTTACCTGTAAAGGCAGTTAGAGAGGAAAGGGCCAAAATGTTGTCTACACTGACTGAATTTATTGCCTGCTGGATGGTAGGACAGCAAGTTAAAACTCTTCTCTCCCCATTCCTAATTGCTGTTGTGGCCATTAGATCATCTATTTGCACATGCCCTTGACCAGCTTGTTTTGTATGACTCAATTACAGCTGCATGAAGTCTGGTAGCTTAGTTTTAGCTAGTACTTTCCAGAATGCAGATGTTTTTTTAAGGAGAGGTGAAGGATCCACTACTGCTTATTTCAGGGTTTAATCACTTTCACTACTCAAAATCTATTCCTTGGTTTCATTCCAGTTTCTGCCTCTGGGTTTTTTTACATCTTTCTCTGCCTGGAAATTGCAAAGTACTTAAGCAATTGGCTTTTTCTCTCTGTGAAAGTACTTATAAACTGCAATCAAGTCACTTCTCAGGTTTTTCTCTCAAACGTAAAGTGTGAACTCTTTGTATATCTCTGGGATAAACATTACTTCTGCCTCTTGGAAGTGACTCTTCTGTGACTCTTTTTTGCACTTCGCCCAATTCCATATTGAACTTTAAAATGTGACTGTACAAACCCTACATACTTGTTTTGATAATGCCTAAATTGTGCTGAACAGAAAAGGTCACTTATCTTTTTTAACGTGCTCTGTACAAGCAGATGATAAGGTCACAAATTGGGGTAAAAGGGAGGTTTAAAATCAGTTATTCAATTTCTGTGATCCCTTAATGTGTATTATTTCCTTACTATACCAACTTAAGCATTTATGTATGCTAAATTTCATGGAATGTCTTCTTTCCAATATTTTGATGGAGGGAAGTACACCCCAAAATATACCATCACCAGTTTTATCTTATCGATCCCCAATTATAAGACCAGTACCTTAAAAACAAATGGTGAATTATTGCTTGGAAAAACTCACAAAGATAAAAAATATCCACATTATGAGAAACCTAACCACAAACTGTACTTACCTCTTTATACAGCAGAACGTACAATTCTTTCTGTCTTATGTGCAAGGGGCTCTATTTTTATTAAAAACAAAAAAGTCACATTTTATTCCAGCAAAATAAAGCAGATCCAGAGTTAACTTACACTTAATGTAATTTGGCTAACATTTTTATGATATCAATTGCTGTCAATTATATATTCTGCACAGTGTAGTTGAAACAATTTGCATAGAATAAATTACTAGTTATTCTGAAACTATTTTCTCGTAGCATAGTACTCTAAATGTGCTATAATTGCCGCTGATATCTCTCTGACAGGTTTTGGTATTTCATACTCATTGAATGAACAAAGCATGCACTCTATCCGGCAGGGTGCACTAAGAATAAAATGAAATCTGGCACTGACATGCCACTTCCATTGATATTCATGAAGGAAAATGTAGTTTAGCAGCTCAGTACAAGACTCCTCAAAGTGAATGGGAAGAGTCACAGCAACATCTCTGACAGCTGAATCACAAGCAGAGGGCCCGGCAGAGGCAAGCTACCTATGGAACATGAAAATGAGACAGCAAGCCCAGCACCCATACTGGATGAAAAATAACAAGACTATTCTTAACCGTGTTAATCTGTCTTGCAGTAAATATCTAATGGCCTTCTGCTTAAGTTCAAATAAATAACCAGGTCCTCTAATAAATAATTCAGCCATTTCTATGCTGCCGGTTATGTACCAGACCCATTTCTTTGACTGTCAGCACACACACTCCATTAGCATTCTTGTAGATACTTTTTATTTTTGAATGAGAACAAAGTCCATTTCATTTCTCCTTTTATTTTTTTCTTTTTATGAATTTTTTTTGTTGTTGCTGTGGTAAAATCCAATGTCACTGAAACCAAAATAGCAACAGAAGTTTATACTACCAAATGAATGGGATTTTAATGAATGTTTCTGACATATAAAATAATAACAGTACCAGCAATAATTTCTTTTTACCTTTTTGACTGCGTATTTACAATAAAATTTTATGGATTTTGGAACACTCTAAATTTTGGAAAAACATATTGCAAACATCAAATGTGTTTTGAGCATCTCAATTGTCTTTATTTCTGTATGTGTCTTTATTTCACTGTTTCCAACAAGAGTTTGCACCAAGAATTTTCAATATTTAGACAGACATCAATTCTACTTCTTGGACATGACTCCTATAAACACACTGAGACATACCTTGCAAGCTACCTCCAAGACTGTAACATAATAATTCATAAGAATTTCTCCAACTTCAGTGCTGTCCCTAAATTATTACTCAAGTTATTACTTTAATGGAACTGATAGAATTAAAGAATGGCCTGTGTTGAAAGGCACTTTAGAGACTGTCTATTTCCAACCCCCCTGCCATGGACGGGGACACCTTCCACTACCTCAGGTTACTCAGAGCCCCATCCAACCTGTCCTTGAACTCTGGCAGGAATGGAGCATCACAGCTTCTCTGGGCAACCTTTTCCAGTGCCTCACCACTCTCACAGTACAGAAATTCTTCCTAATATCTAAACCTGCCCTTTAAACCTGTCCTGTCACTACATGCTCTTTTGAATAGTGTCTCTCTATCTTTCTTGTAGGCTCTCTTTAGGTACCAGAAGGCTGCAGTTAGATACACTCTGATACTCTCTTTTTCAGGCTGAACAGTCCAAATTCTCTCAGATGTTCCTCACAGGAGAGGTGTTCCATTCCTCTAATTCATCTTGGTGGCCTTCATCCAGACTGTCTCCAACAGATCCGTGTCCTTCCTGCGATGGATCCCAGAGCTGGATGCAGCTGGAATATCCATGGAGTAAAAGTTGCATGTGCACTTAGATTATGAATCCAGATCCAGTTAATTAGTTTAATTTCCCAACATGTAATGAAAATTTTCCATTTAATTTAACTGAGACTTGATTTAATCTTCATGAACAGCACTAATTCTCATTTTTATGAGGAATTTGTTGCCTTTGATCTACTTCAAGTGGGCATGAAGTCCACTATCAAGAAGCACAGTTTACACCTATGTCATTTCAGTGAGAGATTCTTGTCAAAAAGCTTCATACTGGTAACAAAGCAGTTTTAGGCTTGCCAGAACTGTAGTATTTTCAAATGTCTTTATAAAGTGAACATTTTTGAGATAATCTAGGATGCTTCAGTATGTGACCATCTGGTTGTAAAATTAGGGAAAAAATCTTCAGCATTTTCCAAAACTGCTAACCATTTTATTGCCATTTAAAGCTAGGGGTAATGAAATTGACACAATTATTCTAGTGCAAATTTTAAAAAACTGGGGGGAAATATGTTTTTTCCGTAAATACAAGTATCTTCTTTAAATCGGGGTTCATTTCTTCATACTGCATGGAAGTTACAAACCAGCCAACTAACCTATCTTTGCCTCTACTTACACACCAATTCTTGATAAGTGCAATCAACATGCAAGTTATTAAATAGGATAATCACTATACAAGTTATTAAATAGGTAATTCATCATGAAACAATTTTATTGGCAAGATCAATTCATATTTCATACTGTTTTGAAGATCTGAATGCAGGGTTTAATTTCTTTCCCTGCTTTCCCCTGTATATTGCAGAGTACTAGTTTTAGAGACTGTGTAATGCTTTCTATTAATAATATATGTCCAATTCCTTTGATATAAATATCTACTAAAGTAAAAAGTCTTTATGAAGTCCTACTGACTGTCAGCTTGAAGGCAATTTCTTAGGAAATAGCTCAGAAACTCTGTTTTCAAAACCTTTAGCAACACATTTCCTTATTGTTAGGTTATTGTGTTAGGTTATCTATTGATACTAGAAAATAAATTACTTCAAAGCAATCTTTTTCCTAGACACTGTTGGTTTTGTAAAACTAGCATGGTCTGCGGCAAAGCCCATTTAGTTTTGGCATAAGATATAATTCTTTGCCAAGACAAGAAAGGCCATTTAAGTTATTCTGACCTGTAATATTCTCCACTATCCAAGCATTGCAAATCAGCTCAATACATCTAGATTTACATTCTTCATGAAATCTCCCTTCTTCTCAAGTGGCAGAGAACTTGAATGATCTCAAAGGAGATAGATACCTGACAGCTCATGCTTCATAGGACTTGTATTTCCTCCACCAACCATAGTAGACAGAAGTCAAAACTAGTTTCAGAGCCTCAGTAATTCAGTCAAGCAAATCAACTTGCAAAAATGCTGTTCACATGCAATCAACTTGAAATCAATTACATTAATCAGTTTAAACCAAATTTTAGGTTTGAAACAGGTCTGAATGAAATTACCACTGAAAGTTTTGTTCTCAGAAAAACCTTTTTTGATTTTTATATCAACTCAAGGTAAGTCTACTTATCCTTAAGGAATATACATTCTGAATTTATTTCAGCTCAAACAGATGCCTAAAAATCTTCAGAAAGAATAATATTAGTTATAACTTCATAATCCTTGGCATGTTCTAGATGCTTTGGAAAAGGAAACATATATTTTGTGTTACAAAATGTTTTGTACAGGGCATGAGCAAGGAATAAAGAAAGTGTTTTGTCATGCATTCTGAAATCCAGAAACATGTTTGCCATTCTGTCTCATACATGTCATTTCCTTCAGTTTAAGGTTTTCCTGCACAAAAACACAGTGATCTGCCATTTATTTCTCCATGCAGAAGAAAATAACCTACAGAGAAAATAACATACAAAATAGCTGCAGTGTGAAAACTGAGCAGCAAATATAGGGGACAGCCAGTCTCAGTGCCACTTAATATGCAGAGAAGCCACATACACACAGGAAATTTCTCAGTGACACCAAAGAGCAGAAATATCTCCCTGAAAAATGTGGCTCAGCTGACTAAAACTTGTCCTTTAAAAGCCTGCCATAACCATGGGAATTCTAAGGTGCTACTTTAATGTTCTGTGTATCTATTATAGTTATTTTATGACTGTGTAGAGTTTTAGAGAAAATGTATAACATTCTGCTAAGTGGCTTTTAACCTTAGTCATTTCCAGCTATACCTTTGCACCCCAGAATTCATCAAATTGTCCAGATTTCATCTACCTCTACAGAAGGATTTTAAATATAAGCCTTTTGGCTTTATCCCTTGAAAAAATATTTGAAAAAATATAGTAGAAAGAATCTCTGGATTTTCTCATTCTCAAAAAAAAAAAAAAAAAAGGAATGATAACTTTTATTCTTTACTAAGTTTTCCAAATTTTTCAGTTCTGACACAGAGTTCTTACAAAAACTGTTGCCTTGTAAAGACCCTCAGACAAAGACAATGGAAGTGTACGCTATATAACACCATTTCCCATTAATTCACTCAGTTTTGTGGGTGATCTGCATTCCCTCTCCCTAAAAAGGTGAAACCATTACACTCAGCCTGTGAAACTTCTAGAATCTTCAAAAGAGTAATCATGAAATCAGGAAAGACAATTGTTGAGGAAACGTTAGCAGATATATTTTTATTAGTCTTCAGCAGGCCTAGGCTCTTCCTTTATTCATGTCATAAAACACAGTATAGACCTCTTTTACAGCAGAGCATTGATCAATAAGTTGGTTATCAACATATGAGGTATTATTTCATGTCTATCCTACACTTTTGACAAGGACACCTGAGCAGAGCACCTCAGTATAAACCAAAGACAAAATACAAGCTGTGCCTGAGAGACTACCACTCAGAATGGGCAATAGTTTGTCTGGAGTAGAGGTTATCAATAACCATTTCCATTTCCCAACACAGCAGTTTCCCTACAATGCTGTGACTCAGGCTGTCATTAGAAGGTTAATTTGAACCGAAAGCAGTTAGAAAGGCAAAAATATCAAAAACCCCACAAGTGCTAGTCTTTAGTAGCACGTCCCAAGAGAATGAGAAAGAAGAATAACAAACAATATAACTTATGCAAATTCAGTTGGCTGAACCATATTTGAATTGCATTGAACCTGGCAGCAGCAAAGGCAGGTAAGAAAGCCTTCTTCTTCCCCCTTAAAACCGTGCTTTAAAAGTCTACACCAAGTGTGATACAGCCTGAGGCTAAATACCAGCATGTAGAGAAATAGATGACAGCTCTGTTCATTTCAGTTTTTCAAACTTCATCTCAAAGCTCTCATTTCAGTATGTGTTGAAAGCAGAAAAAACCACAGCAACTATAATTCTAAGACTTGCAGGAAAGCATGCATATATAAAATGTGCAAGCCTTCAGGATTTTCTATGTATTTTTCTGGTTTGATGTGCTCACAGAACTTGAATTGAAGGGGAAAGCATATGTACATTTCAGCCCATAAACAGACAAGAAAAGGAGTGTCATGTACCTCATACAAAGTAGTAAGGCAAAACAGTCTTTTCCAATCACTGTTGGCAGATATGTGTATATGCAGGTGTGCATGCAGACTCATACTGTCAGAGAAATTAAAACTGACAAATGATAACTTGCACTGCATGATGCTTTGCAAATTTGATGAACCCACAGCAGGACCTAGAAACTCTTAATCTTTGCATTTAACTTTAAATAAGTAATTGCCTTTTATTAAACTATGAGCAGCAGGGACTTAAATTTCAGCTAGAACCTTGAAGTTTCATGTTGATCTTTGTTCCAAACTACCAATGTAAAAACCCAGCACCAGTGTCAGTTACAAATAGATGCAATACAGATAGGAACCTGGGAATTTCCTCTAGATACAGTTTATGGTATACTTACTGGACCGGTTCACAGTTCAGAAGACATATACCTTAACTAACACAATAAATGTTTACCAAAACCAAATCTAAATTTAAGGTTTGGAGACAGTCTGTAAATGTTTGTAATGACAGTATTCTTCACATTTCTTTTAATGATAGTATTCTTCAAATTTCTTTTTTAAAAACTTGACTGTTCACAGAGCTTCTGTATGTGATTCATGTTCCTGTTCTCAGGTATGTTTGGAAGAAAGGTCACATCCTTTTATTAGCAGCCATTTCTGCAGGATTCATGAAAAGGCCTTTTACTTAATAAACTTAGAAGTAAGGGCATCCATTGTCCCTTTGAGAAACTCTTTCAAAAATGGAAATATTTTCGAATGCTTGTAATGCATGAGTCCAATTAAAGATGAGATAACTGCTATCTCATAGATTAGACTGTTAACTTTAGCTTCCCTTATTAAGAAGCAAACTACTGTCTAGCTCTAGGTTTGGGGTTTTGAGACCAATATCATGCAATGCTTAGGAGCTGTTAAAGACATCCTGCTTATTCCCTTTGGACCATATTGGTAATACTTTTGTAGTTATTAGTACAAAATAGGGAACAGCAGTGAAAACGTCTAAGATCTCTAGGTGAAGCACAAGAGCATAAGAAAATGTTTCAAACTCTTGGGTGACATCTGGAGCCTTAGATTATAATGTTTTTTGACATTTCCTTCTCAGTTCATCATATTCCAACTTGTATATAGTATTTCTTTTACCTTCATTTGATGCTTCTTAGTCTTCATAGATACTCTGCATTCTTGTGCTTGCATCTACTTGCTACTGCACCGAAAGTAAGTTGTCAAGGTGAAGAGGCCAACACAAAGCAGTGCATTGGTTTTTTTTTGATCAGTGTTGATTTTTTCTTAATGATGTGTATTTTCAGCCGTCCTGTTTATTATGTTTTGTTTGCAACTGAATCACTCTCTGAGAACTCATCATTATCTTGCCTGGTCATCAAAAGTTTTAAGGGTGCAGCAATTTATGTTTTTTACTTAATAATTCACCTGATGCTTAAGAGGTCAATGCAAATTACCAAAAGCCTGTAATTTAAACATTTGCTGGCTTTCTGCTTCACAAGTTTGATGGACATCTTAATGGTATGACTAAGATTGTTGAGGAGCATAACAATCACCCTTTATAAAGAGCTCACGGCTGCAAACACTCTCACAATAAGCTTCAAATTACAGTTGTGTTTTCTGAAACTAGATTTGTATTTTCTGTCAGATATACTTAATACCTGCAGAATGCTTCTGCCACATGTGTCATTAACTTCACCTGAAATGTAATGATCCATCCCTTGTAAAATTACATCAAACGGGCTGACATTTTTCTGCAATGAACTCCTGATATTGCAAAGGTTGTGCTTTATTGAAGCTTTGTTTTAGGATTTCTACTAACAAAACTGTGAGAAACTGTTGATAGTTTCACATGAAATTATTTGCACAGACAATGACAAATTCTTGATTAAACAATCTGGCAACGAATTTTCATTAAATTGAAAAGCTATTAATTTATATAGACTTACTTTACTTTAGCACTCAGGCAGCAATCTACGTTTAATAGTTACTAAGCATTCTTCTGATGTCTAAACTATTTCTAGACAGAAACAAAATGGATTTTGTAATAAAAGTAGAATTAAAGAAAATAAAGTAATAAGAATCTATTAATTTTTATTCACTTTATTTTGTACCATCTGTATACTAAGGACTTTGTAGATGGTATAGTAAACAAGTGCACATATGGACAGGAATATATGCCAGAAAATTCTCAAACAAACTGAGAAGTTAAAGTAAAATGATAGGTAGATAAATATCTTTTTTTCTGTTAACAGGTGACTTCTATTACTGGTGTCTTTACTGGATTTTTGGGATTTGGGATGTTTGTTATTAAATTAATACCATCCTTTATTTCATCCACTTAGAAGGATTTTAATTTTTTTCCAAGACTTCAAAGAGACCAGAAAGCAATACAAAAACCCCTGCCACTTCTGGAAAGGACTCGTAAAGACTGTTAGATGCATTAGTAATTATATTTTACCATGCTTTGCATGCTATGAATTACAGGGGTAGGCACTCTGTCTGTACTCTGCTAGCATTGCTTTCTGGGGTGTCTAACTGATGCTAGTGCTATCTAGCATACATATGCTGGGAAGCTTCACCTTGCTCTTAATGCACAGTGAAACCAGGTTTAAGCAGCACAGAAAATTATTTCCCCCTCAAATAAGAACTAAAGACAGCAACGCATTAACAATTTTGGGGTGTTGTTGCACTAACATCCACAAGTCATGCCCAAATTAAGTGAAAAAATTGCCTTCTAGCATCATCCTGTGCTGAAGTTTCTGTTAAGGGATGAAGAACCTCAGTGCAAAGGGCTGGACCATGGGGGAGATCATCAGAGTGTCTGATCACTACTGCTTGAAAGGAAAAATGTCCATGCCCTAAATGCTTAGTGGCCTTGGAATCTTGTATCAGTACTATCAAATATGCAAATCAATATTCAAAAAGTATCCACCTCTTGTGAGGGGCATATCAATTGGCCTCTGATATCTGGGTTGGAAAATAATAAGTCTTGCAGGTAACATTCAAGCTAAACCTACTGGAAGCTACTATAACTCAGGCAAAGACATATATAATATGAGTCCCTGGCTACCTCAGAGCACAAGAAATCTGAGGTAATAGGAAACTTTCCTTCCTTTATTTTGCTGAGAACTCTATGGAGCGTTTTCAGACAACCCTGAAAGCTTCTTCATGTTCCACCAGTAGAAACATGCTTTTGCTTGCTTAGATGTGGGGTGCATGCTGGTAGCAATAGAAATAAAAAGTAAAATATAAATTCCTTCTGTTTTCTGTTTTTTTAATATGACTAACCACTAAAACATGGAGTGAAAAACCTGGACTTCATGGGTGAGAGCCCTGTCCCTGATCCTTCCTACATCAATACTTCTTGTACCAGAGCACGAGTTCAGCCTCCATGCCAATCATTTACAGCTGTGAAAGACACTTGTACCTGAAATCAAAACACCCATGGCAAATTCCTGAGGAGATATAAATAAGTTCAAGGGGCATCTACAGAGCAATAACAGTGTGTTTAGGCTCAAGGAAATATTGATAGCTGCAGACTCTTTCCGAGTCCCACGAGGCAGTACTCAGGCCCTCAATCCACTCCACGGAGCTATCACAGTAGCGTTAAACACTGCTGCTGTGAAGGCAGTTAGCCATAAAATCAATATTCTCTACTACCAGAAAAAATCTTCCCCATCTTTCGCTTGTGCAGCTGCTCTTTCTCCTGCCGATTTGCAAGCAGGGAACAGGTGTGTTGAAGCAAGTACTAGCAAACCTCAACCCAATCTTCAGCTTGTTATACAGAGACACTAAGGCAGAAGAACTAGGGAGTAATTTTTCAGGCAGTGAAGGACAGGCACATGAATTTTCTCTTTCTCTCTCTTACACGTCAGAAAAAAAAAAAATGGGAAACCAACAAGTTTGATGCATTTCCTTCGTGACTTAGTAAATCTCCAGGTGGTTCCTGAGGCAATACAGTGATGTACTACTTTTCCTTGAGGGGAAAGGGAAACTCACAGCAGAGCCCCTGCTTAAATGACATTTCAGAAACACTTTTTTCAGTTAGCATAGCTCCCAGCAGAAAATACCAGCTTCGTATTTCAAGAGAAATATCCTATGAATTCAGTCTAAGAAATACATTTTAAACTGTGTAAGTCAAACCCAGGAGAAATAAAGAAGGGGAAACACATAGCATGATCAGTAAGTTTGTGTTCTAGTATAACCACAAACTACAACCTTTTTTCAGTGCTGGTGGCAACATCAGTGCAGCTGGCACGAGACAGGTTACTGAATTTCTGCTGGTAAAGCTGTGTCAGTCCTGTTCATGTATACGTTACTCAAGAATTTATTGTCGTCAGGAAACTACAGCAAAATACAATCCAGAAATTATGAGGGAAAAGGACAACATTTAAAGAGCAAGTGTCAAATGATTTTGAGACAGACATATATATTGTTGTATATATTGGAAAGAAAAAAATGCACTGATTTTTCTCATAATTATCATCTGGTTTCAAAGAGAACAATAAAGACAGAAGAAACTCATATATTGTTCATTTAGAAGACAAGAAAAAAATTACTACATATTTGGGTTCTCAGAAGAACTCAGGTGAATGGCTGGCAGAGGCAAAAATTAAAAAGAAAGGAATTATGAAAACTCTGGACTCTATTACCTTATTGGGTCTCCTTCACCTTGCACAGTTAAATGTTTTGCCTTTGAGTCTTAATATGTCATTGGGCATTTTTTTTCCTGTTGTTTTCTGTAACCTTCCTCCAATCTGGCTGTCTGGTTACAACTCTATATATATATTTTCTAAGCAGAAAATGCCTTTGTGGTAACACACCATGTCATAGAGTTGAGACAAAACACCTAGGAGAGGTTAGCAAGATGGGTTCTCTTTGTTGAAGTTAAATTGTTCATGCTCCAATGTAATGAAAAGTCTCAGTAACAGACCCTAGAAAATTCTGTTTTCAGATGACACTCAGTATATTTTGCCAAGAAGTAACATTTGAAACATATCAAACAGCTGCCCCATATCCAATGTTTCTCTCATTCTATTAATTTGCAGTGTTATTTTCTCCATCAGAGCAATTATAAATAACACTTGGCAGCAAAATGCCCCACATTTCTATTTGCCATGACCTATTGATATACCACACAATGTTAAGCCTTTACTCACCCAGACAGCTTTTCTGCCTAGAGCTCTTGAGCTGATAATCTAGCAGATAGCCTTGCTTTACAAAAGCAGTTACAAAGGGTTTCAAAAACAGCAATTTCCATATGATAGAATAAGAAAATCTAAAATGCGGAAGTATGTTTTATGTTGTGACATACAATTTTTTATCAGTCAACAGGATCATGACACTGAGAAAAATTTGCAAGAAGTTTAGCTTTTGGGCATTTTTAAATACTGTTAAATTTCTCAGCAATTCTCAGTGCAAATTAGAATACAGCCTGTCTTAAATCACCATGAAAAAACTTCAAATGTTACAAGAAATGGTCTGTACAAGAATGGCCTACCTGTCAACCTGTGTCTTGATTACAGTGAATTTTATCATTCTCAGTTTCATTTTAATGCCAAAGCAGAACTTTAATTACCCAAATAAAAAACTGAAAGAGGGAAGAAAGGACAAGAACGTGAGTGGCAAATAAAATAATAGGGATAAAAAAGGTATGGGTTAATTAGGGATTTAACTTCCATGAGTCAAAAAGCACTGCTTAAACACTTATATACAAAGCCCAATCTATATCTCACTGAGGTCTACAGAGGAAAAATCCTCTTCAGCTTTAAAGGACTTTGGATCAGCCCCATAAATGTTAATTTTGCTTTACGTAAGTCTGTGGACTAAGGCTTTCCTTCCTTTCGGGGGAAAGCTGATCCACTGACAGTGTCTGGCAGCTTTGAGATAGTGTGGGTTTGTGCTTGTGCCTGCTTGCCCCAGGCCAGTGCTGTGTTTATACGCCTTCTCCTGAAATGCCTCACTGTCTCACAGGAATTACCTAAAGGATGCACAGCATGCCTCCACCCTCAATTATGAAAAGCTTCTTTTTCTAAATGGCATTTATCATCCTTTAATAACAGTCTTTCATCTGGCCGAGCACACATAGTGCTTTATAGGAGACAAAGTCTAGGCAGTAATGCAGGCACTCAGGAGGTACCAGAGCATCAGCAATTTAAATAGCCCTCTGAGAAGATCTCTGTAGGATCCCCAGTCCAAAACATTTCCTAAAAACATAGCAGAGAAATGATCTGATACAGAAGGAATTCAATCTTTTCAGGTCATGCTTGAACAAAAAGCCTGAAAGAATAAAATCTAGTAATCTAATTATCGCTCAATAAACATTAGTTGTCATCACATTGTCTTCCTTCTCCTACAATCCTTACTTCTCTAGAGGGTGATAGGAATTTTCCAAGAGAGAAAAACCAGAAGAGAACACAAATTTGATGAAAATGTGATTCACAGATATCCAAGCAGCCCTGGGATTATTATTTTTCACTTTATTTAAATTTCTCCCCCTTTCCCACGGAAGTATAAATACAAAACATGTGTTTGAAGCTACACCTACAGAAACACACACCTACATACACACCCACGAATAGATCAATCAATCAATCGACCTCAGATGTTTTCTTGTACACCTCTATCTACCCAATCCTGTCCCATAACCTTCACTCTAATTTTCTTCTGTCCTTATGCACCTCCACAGGATTCACTCCTCAGATATAAGATAGAATAAGCAAGTTCTAAGCCTCAACTCCTCCTTCTCTTTGCTAAAATTTGCATCATAAAATCCTCATGGAGTGTTTGAACAGGCTCAGACAGTCACAACTCAATTTTCAGCTGAAATAAAGAAATATTTTTCCCAGATCTTATGTTTTACAGAAGTGTTTAATAACCTAACTCTAACCTGTAGTGAAAAGAAAAGTAAGGAAGCATTGCCTTTTTTTCCAATTCTTTAATTAATCACCTCTTAATCTAACCAGCTGCTGGTTCCTCTTTGTTTGTTCTTCAGAAGAACAAATTTTCTCTAGAATCACTTTTCTTCTTAACAAAACCATAGTGGCTTTCACTTTAATTTCCCTTCACTCCAGTAAAGACCTAAAATCCGGGGTAGGCTGACAACTGCAGGGAGTCACTTTTGCAAATGCGTGTACACCGGATGCAGAGAGTGGTTTATTTTTATAGTTTACCTGAACTTGTTTTCCACTCTTCAGAATAACCTTTTTCATACCTGTAGGTAGCCTTCAGGAAATAGTCATTCAAATAAACCATGCCAGCAAGCAAGTTTTGCTTTTGATTTTGTATTTTACTGCAATTATATGACATACATCTATTCTTATAATTTAATACTTGATGAGGGCTGCTTAAAGCTCTGCATTTCCATTTCCACATTTTTTTTTAACTTTCATTGTCAACTAGAATACAGTGATTAAAAAGTTCAAAACCACACATCATCAAGATTCTAAAAATGAAAATCTTCAGTACATTTATTTTAGCTACATACACTGATTTTTCTAATGGTACATCTTACTAAGCAAGATCTCATCTTTGACCTTATTGTATTTTTCTTTCTTAAAGTACCAATAATAGCACAAACAGGTAGTGGTCATCACAATGAATATTCTGACTATCTGCCACATGTAGAGTCAAGGAACAGAAAAACTTTCCCTCAACATCATACTTCCTTCACCCTAACTAATACCTTTAAATTTTAAAAGAAATCAATCATGGTAAGTTTAGAATCTCACTCTGTGCACTTCAGCACAGCTGTCTGGGTATGCTTCCTGTACCAGTCTGCCTCCCCCAGTGTGGTGAGCTGCTGACCGGAGCAGACTCTCTCTCAGCCGATCCTATTTCCTTCCTTGTGTGCCAAAAATACTCTGAGCCTCCTGAGTCTCTTTCTAGCATAACTGATGGAACCCAGGCAGAATTAGAATTACTTCAAAATGAAATGTATCTTATACCTTTTTAAACTACATGAAAACATGACACAGAGGGACTTGTAATCAGATTCAGGGGAAAGTGGAGAAGTCAAACTCATGATTCACCCATTTGAATTTCTCAACATGGGTAATAAATGGGGTATTTCTGGAGCAACTGAATAATTTGTACATTTTCACAGTAGGTCAGACTCATATAGCAGAAGCTGGTTTTGTAATTTTGACACATTGAGGGAAATTCAGTGACTTAGTGTTCAGTGATATTCATTTCCACCTTGATGGTATCCTGTTGCAATACAGGCAGGCAAATCTTATAAAATGAGCCACCTAGAAACACTTGCTGCCTAAAGAATTTTATTCTCTCTCACTATCAGTGGTGCTTTAGTTATATTTCTTGTGCAAACCTGAGTCTCATAATAAACTACACAGGAATTTTTATATAGTTTTAAAAGCTCAGATTAACTTTGTACCGAAAGTCACTTTGATCACTGATACATCCTTATGCCAGTAAAGCAGAGAATGAAAGAATTTAACATTTTTGTTTGCTAAAAAGAAGAACACAATAACCTTTGATTTAGAATTATAAATATCAGTATTAATTTATATAGACTGTTACCCAAGGAAAGATAATGCAACTACATTGATAATATAATGAAAGAGGTTAATTGCTTTGCTCCCTTCTGCACACAAAAACCAAGAGGATGTGACTGAACAAATTACTCATACCTTAACTTGGAAAAGAAGTTCCTTTATGTATTTCAAGAAAAAAAAAAAGTGTGACTTAAAAATAAACAAACTAACAGAACACAAACATTTTCTTCCCTGAGTGGACGTTTAGGAGATTGTTGAGTAAAAAAGTCACTAGAAGGATTTGCACTCACATGTGCCATGGAGAAGATCGTGCAATTAAAGAGGAACCAAAACAGCAAGAGTTCATAACATGGCTGACTGACAGAATTTCTTTATGTCTGTGCAGAGATAAGTTCAAACATAATGCCTTTAGGAAGAGAACTATCTACTGTGTGACCTGTTTCACAGAATGGCATCAGAAAGCAGTTAATTCATTCTGAAGGGTAGGTATTAATCTACTTCAGGAAATAAAAATGAGCAGTTGAAAGATAGCATAGTATATTCGGGTTGATTTTCTTCTCTTATATTTTTTTCTTTTTTTTTTCTCTCTTTTTTTTTTTTTTTTTTTTTTGAGGTTTTTTTTACCATAGCAATCCTTCACCAATTTCAAATCTGAAGTATAGGTAATTAGTCATCGCATATACTTTTCGTCAGTTGCCTTAGACAAAACTAGTTGTGAGGGTGCTTCTCAGGCCCTCCTCTGGCAAACTAGGCTGCATAACAACTTGAGGTCCAATTGGAGCCTACACATGCCAGTGCATATTAATGATGCACCTGAAACCATTTGAGAGAGTATTTGCCAGAAGCGTGGCAACTGAAGTAGCCAAAAATCAGCAACCATATTAAGCAGTCATGAAAAAACTACAAAGAGCCTTTTGCAGTAAAAGGATGAGCCTAAAGAGAGCACCTAAAGGTGCTGCGGAGCAGGAGCCGTCAGAGCTCCGCTGGACACCGCCCGAGCCCCGGGGCGGTGCGGTCCCTGCGCTCCCAGCGCAGCCCTGAGCAGCCTCTCCCCCGCCCGCCCGGCCCCGGGGCCCCGGGACGGACCCGCGCTGGGCGCTGCCTGGGGGCTCCCGGGGCAGCTCCGGCCCGGGGGGTTCGCAGCCAGGGACCTCAGCAGGGACGAGCCTCCATCGCCTGGGCGCTTCTCCAGAGGGGCTGCAGGGGCTTACTCTGCCCGGGCTTAGGGACACAGGGGTGCTCGGAGATGGGGATGTTTGCCAGCCTTTCCCGAAGGGGTCACGACGTGTGCTTTATGACTTGCATCGCTGACACTGATCTCTGTATAGCTCATTGATTGCCAGTTAATTACATGTCATTAATAAATCAATAAACCACTTCAATCTCGATTCAGTTTAACAACATGAAAGTACAATCTTTCCGCTGTGAAGGCTCATCATTTAGGGACAAGAAATGGGTTCCCTAATGTTTTATAATGTTACATTTTCAGATGTATTGTAGAGATTAATTCCAGAAGAACAGTCTTTATAGCCAACAAAGTTTTGCTCAGTTTATACCACTACAGTTCAGAACATGGTGCCATATGCCTGTGGCTTTGAAACTTCTAATTAATGTTACCTTCAATACTTCGGAAAGGGGCTCAACTAGCTCTATAATGAGTATCAGAGTTAAAGCAACAGGTATGACAGTAGAGAGATTTCTCTTGCTGTTTTTTTTTCATTCACTTTTGGCCAGATGCTTTGCCAGTTTTTACCCCTTTTTTCTTTTACTATGTCTATCTAATTTTAGAAACAGAAAGTGAAGTACACTTTTAAGCAGATTGTGTTTGCCCTTTTCAGAATTTTTTCCTTCACTTCCATGAACTCTCCAGATTACATAGCTCTTGATCTTTTGCAGTCACTTGAGCAGCAGGTGGGAAAACCAGCTAATCTTAGAGACATATTTTAGAAACTGCGCACAGATAAATATGTTCTTTAGACATGATTATTTTGTATAATTAAAGCAATGCTACATAAGAGGTCTTAATAAAAAATTATGTCATAAAAATCCCCACATGCATATACATACAGAGGGAGGGGTTTAGTTTAAAAATGCAACAGGAAAAATATTTTATTGAAAGGAGAGAAGTTTATTAATTAAATCCTATATTTTCTCAGGATTTCTACAACAAAGTTACTGTCTCACTTGATACATAACAAACTATATGATGCAATCTCAATCAGGAGACATCCCCAAGTGGATCTGTTCTGTCACATAAGAATCTTTAAATGTTTTTTGTATTAAAACATTTGAATCATACTTTAAGTTAAGGCTAGAGGTCTATTATGAAATAATTTTCCTGGGAGAGTATGTGGGTCTGATTCCAGATATTTATTTTTTTTTAAAAATCCATTTTACAAATCATTTGTTTTCAGGCCTATAGTATTTTCTTTAATGAAGGAATGCAGTGAATAGTTCATATTTTATGAGCCTGGATAGTTTCTGAGTCATAGAAAATGCAGACATCATAAAACGTGACTGAAAGCAATTTGAAAAAATAATTGGCTTGAACCAGTCTGAAAGATCCCTCAGGGAGAGTCATGTCCCTTGCCTTAGGGCTCATGTAAATCTGAGGGGGGCATTCATCAAGTGTCTCTCAAGAACAGGACTGAAAGTTTTCTTCATAGGTTTGTGTTTCATGAAGGTAGAGGTTCAGAGGTACAGGCAAACACCAGCATGGTAACACGCAGAGCTGAAAGCCACATGGCTGTTTTGGTCCAGCTAAATACACACTAGCTCCATTAGTGAAGCCACATCTTACACAAAAAACCCAACTGGTGCATCATTTGTCATGCACAAATGGTACCAACATGCAGGATGATCTCTTGGTATGTCAGACTCAACATGCACCCATCCAAGCACATGTAGACATACCCCTTGATTTAAAACAAGTGCATGAATAAATAACTAAATTTAAAAGTTAGTCTGATACATCCTTATGGTTTTGGGTCTTGGTTTGGATTTTTGTGGTTTTTTTTATTTTAATGCTTTCTAGATTAAAGAAAAAAAAATTAAAATGTTGATTCTCAGTCCCCAGCCTTTCAAAGCATAGTGAAAGAAATCCTTATAGCTTTCATGTTGAGTCTGACGCAAGGTTCACCTGTTTGTATACAAATAGGAATGTTCTTCTCACTAGCACTGTAGAAGTATGATATAAGGAGAATACAGAATCCCTGAAACTAAACTAAATTTAAATGTACTGAAAGCATAACCAGTGGGCATCAATAACCTACACTGATTAATATGAACAGAACCAAAATTTCAGGCTGCAGCTCAGCCTGGGAAATCAGATACAAAATGTAATAGCCAGAGTTTTTTAAGAAATCCTATGTCAATACTGATGTACAAACATAGGGAATCAGAAGTATTCTGTTAAATTCTGATGACCAACCAGGAATGTGAATGTGACAATTGACCCTGATGTTCAAAGTATCTTGCAATAAGCTGAATTTGCCCAAGCATTCAATTTTAGCCCCATGCCAATGCACCATTTCTGTTACAGTCTGAAAGAAGAGTTTAGAGGAAGCAAAGAATCATCTGCTGACAAAAAATGACAAAAAGAAATAAGATATTTAACAAATTTTCTACATATTTTTAAATTCTTACAGACAAAAAATCTTAAATTCAGTCTTATTTTAGTGTATTTTCATGCAATTACACTATAAAATACTCTCTCCACTACTGCTACATCATATTGTGGTTTTAAAGGATGAAGTCCTTGTTTGATAGTGTTTCAAGAACTGAATATGCAGAAAAAAAGCTCAGCTAAAAAAAGACAAAAACGCTGTTACATGTCAAACGTTAAACTATTTTTTGCTTTCTTCCCTGCTGTATCACTGGTATCAGAGATTCCATTTCTTATGTCCCATCCACTTGAAAATATACAGAACCTTGTTAGCCTACACTCTTTCTTTAGGAGAGTTTTTTTGTGGATACCATTAAAACACTGATGTGTAAATAAGTGACTTCTGTCTCAGAAAGCACTTTGAAACTTTCTTCTGAGATATTTTAATGGAAATGATAAATCCCTTTCATCCCCAGACTATGAGAATATGACATGTTCAGAACCAGAGCATTTCAAATGACCTTAAAGGGCTGGGATTAATTTCAGAAATCTGGTGAGGGATTCTGGCATTTCAAACTGCTTTCCTCCAGTTGAACAGTTTTTCTATTCATAAAATTAAAACAACTCTTTGTAAAGTCTGCAAAATTACTGGTTTGGAAAAAAAAAACCCACAAAACCAAGACATTACTTTGAGATATTTTTGAGATTTACAATTAATAATGATCATAAGCTATATTAAACACTGCCAATTTTTAATACATCATTAAAGTATGGGGAATTTATGAGTTCTGAGAAGGCTAATTATATAATAGCATTTCTAGCTACCTAAATGCTATTAAAAGTTGTCTGTTCTCTATATAACATTATAAAAACGTGAAGCTAGCTTAGGTTCTAGAAAACCAAATGATGAACAAAATTTTAAAGTTAAAAAAAAAAAAAGAGATGTTATGTAGACACTAGCCTCCATGAGTACTTGGAATTAATTTCTTTGTTTGTCTGTTTCCTCTTAATAGGAGGATTGTCTGGAAAATGAAGACAACTGTAAGGAACAATTTGGTGACAGCTTTGAGGCCACCTGGTGCAGGGTATGCCTGGCACATACTACGAGATGATACACCAGGAGCTAAAAGATGTTGTGTATACTCATAGTCCAAATACATTGCTGAAAGTGTTAAGTATCTGTAAGCTCAGCACACCTATAATGACCATCTAGTTTCCTTTTTTCTTTTTCTTTTTTTTTTTTTTAATATGTCAAGCAGCCTGCAGTTTCTCCTACAAGAGCTCTTTTGTGATGTTATGGAGAGATGCTTCTTGTCTCGCACTCCAGTGTGGCTGTAATTGCATTCCAGCAGTATTGAGAGCAATGGGCACAAAGGTATGTACATTTCTCTATTTATTTGTTTAGCTGTTTCTACCAAAGTCACATTTCTACCACTTCGTTAAAGGTCATGTTTCAATACAAGGGCTCTACTATCCTACTGTCCATCACCATTAATAATAAAGCAGATAAACAAGTCAAAATGCCTGCACTATAAATGTACAAACATTGATTTCCATTTTCTTGTAATAAACACACCTCCCTGTGATCCCATGCTGCATTCTTTCATTGTACATGTTCTGTTATGTCAACCTTCTGGCCAGCAACACAGTATAAATCCAAAGTTTTCAGTTAATCAGTCAGTTACTCTGCATAATTTTAATGCCTCTATTTTAAAATATGTTTTTTCAAATAAGCTGTAAACTAATGTTTTCAACAATTTAGGATGAAGTCTCCTTTAAAAGAAATTATTTTAGACTGAGTGATTTTTCTCTACTAAATATGTTTACCATCATAAACTTTACTCAGCCTAGAATGAAAGAATAATCAGATTGCTGACATTTCATTTCCTAGGTTATTTTACCATGTTCCCTGTTGTAGTTGTCTAAATACAGCTGTAAAGATTATGCACAGCAGTGTTAGGAAGCAAGCCCTTTTGACCTTGGTTACTTACGGTGTCAAACAAGAGAGCATACATATATTACCTACACTGATGTGGTGACTATGTCAGTGGACAAGAAAAGGGCCACAGATCTCATTTATCTGGACTTCTGTAAAGCCTTTGACACAATTCCCTAAAACAGCCTTCTCTCTAAACTGGGGAGAGGTGAATTTGATGGGTAGACTGATGGAAAAGGAATTGGTTGTACAGTTGTGTCCAGAGGACAGTGGTCAATGGCTAAGAGTCCCAATGGACATCAGTGACAAGTGGTGTCCCTCAGGGGCCTGTACTGGTACCAGTGTCATTCAGTATCTCCAGCAATGACAGAGACATCAGGAGCGAGTGCACCCTCAGCAGCTCTTCAGGTAACACCAAGCTGAGTGGTGCAGTTGACACACCTGAAGGATTGGATGCCATCCAGAGGGACCTTGACAAGCTCAACAAGCAGGTCTATGGGAATTTCATGGGGTTTAATAAGACAAAGTGCAAGGTGCTGCACCTGGGTCAGGGCACCCTCCAGTATCAGCACAGGCTGGGGCAAGAGCAGATGGAGAGCAGCCCTGGGGAGAAGGATTTGGGGTGCTGGTGGGTGAGAGGCTGGACATGCCCCAGCCATGGGCACTCCCAGCCCAGAGAGCCAAACGTGTCCTGGGCTGCATCCAAAGCAGCGTGGGCAGCAGGGCAGGGAGGGGATTCTGCCCCTCTGCTCTGCGCTGCTGAGACCCCACCTGGAACCCTGCACTCAGCTCTGGGGTCCCAGCACAGGAAGGACAGGGACCTGCAGGAGTGAGTTCAGATGAAGGCGACCAAGTTGATCAGAGGGATGGAGCACCTCTTCTGTAAGGAAAGGCTGAGAGTTGGGATTCATCATCCTTTAAGAGAAGATTTTGGGGTGACCTAATTGTGGCCTTCCAGTACATGAAAGGAGCCTATGAAAAAGATGCAGAGACAATTTTTACAAGGGTCTGTAGTGACAGGACAAGGGGGAATGGATTGAAGCAGAAAAAGAGCAGGTTTAGGTTAGAAATCAGAAAACAATTCTTTACTGTGAGAGTGGTGAAGCAGTGGAATGTTCTAGGTCAGGCTTGAGGGCGCTGAGAAATCTGCTCTAGTGAAAGATATCCCTGTCCAAGACAGTGCAATGGGAACTAGATGATCTAAAGTCCTTTGAAACCCAGACCATGCCATGATTCTATGATTCTCCCTATCCACTCCCTAACCCAATCCCTGGAAAAAGTTCTCTTTACCTAAAGACGTAGTAAGCATTCCTGTCTTCTGAAAGGTCAGAATTCAACTTCTGACCACACAGAAACAAATGTACAATCTTGGATTTCCGTTTTTGCAAATACACAGAAGTTTTTCTGAGTCATACAGTATTACATACAGAAGAATTTGCTTCTGAGTTTTGAAAACCTGTAATTTGTCAACTTGTACAAAAGGTAATATAAGAAAAGGTACATAAATCAGCTCCTTTTCTTGTTGAAACTATTCTAAGAAATAGAAAGTCTCTACATATTTCAAAAAAATGCTTAGGTAGAGAATCTTGTGCCATCTCAACTTTTAGAGAGGCATGTAACCTCATATATGTTAGATCATGCTCATGGAAAGAGGAAACTCTTGTTGTCAAAATCAAGGTATATCTCTCATTTTAGACAGCAAAACTGTTTGTCAGGGGGGCTGACATTCAGAAGTGATAAGTAGTTTATGTACAGCATAGATATCCAGTGCCTACCAGCCACTAAGGCAACTAAATGTTATATGAGTATCATGCAAACATCTACTGAATTTCAAAATCAGGGAGGATTAATTAAGAAAGAAAGAAACAAAGAAACAAATACCCCCCTCCAAAAAAAACCTCACATGCCTAACATTTTCAATGTGTCTGAAAAAAAATTGGAAGCCAGTCTTTCCTATAATGATTCAACATCTCCCTTTTAATCAGAAAAAGTATTTTTACAAATCCTTTTTAAATGAAAAGGAACTGAGCTACTAACTCTGGAGGCCCATAAATATTCTAATTGAATTCTAGAACAGCCTAACCTAAAACAAACGCCAATGTGATGGGGGTTTAGGAAAAAGACAATTGTTTCTGTAAATATATTTTATCTTTCACACTGGTATATTAATTCTGTCCCTTGCCTAATAATGACCCACAGATTTTTTAATAATAAACTAATATGTGGACTATTCTAAACAATGGAAACTAGAAGCACAAACATTTTTTAAACATTGCAAAAGCAAGCCCAAGACTTTTTGGTGTTCATTTTGTCTACTTTTGCTAATCCAAGTTTTGCAGAGAACTGAATATTACATGTAGACTGACTTGACCTTTGGAACAATGGTTGTCTTAAGTTCTTCAATTGTATTCATACTGAGCAGGCATCTCAGTATGAGGAAAAAATGTCACCCTTGCAACTTTACTGAGGACTAAATGGATATAATGACGTAATTTACAGACTTGGTATGCAGATTTTACTTCATGCCAGCCAAACATAGATCCAGTTGAACTCCTAAGAGTGTTCAGAAAATTATTAAATATCTGATTTGTCTTTTGAAGTACCTCAGAAATGTTGGTTTCTACGAAAACTATAAATTTTGTAAAACTGCATAAAACAGAACAATGCTGATTCTGCTGCCCACGAGGAAATAAAATTCTTTAATCTATGCTCTTCCTTTAAGATGCAGTTTATTATCCATGAAAAAAGATGACAGGATAACAGTCTGCATAGTAGGAATACGTATTTGCACTCCAAACAAACTCTAGAAGACCACTAGACAGCTTCTTTCCAATAATAACCAAGACGTTTGTGAAGTATCAGCTATTCACTTCCAAAGTAGGTCTGATCCATGAATTAAGCCTATGGGTCTTAAAAAGACAAGTCACTGTGACAAGTAGGAAAAACTTACTTTAGAAGATAGTGTTGCTATTTCAGGGTGAAAGTATTCACTGTAATCAGTTCATAGTTGTCAGAATAAAAGGTTTTTCAGCTAGCACTTGGATTTATTCATACAATTGAGGGAAAAAAAAAAATTCTTGAAAGCTTCGTTTCCTCTCTTATAGATTGTTTCAAGAACTTCCAGGAAAATCGAAATAGTCCAAGCTTTCCCTCTTGTCTTTGCCATTCCATGTTTAGCTTCTCTTTAGGAAAAAAAAAAAATTAAATAAGCCATTGGTTTAAGACTATTACTTCAAAATATGAAAAAAAAAAAAAAAGGCAGTACAGTTTTTGTCAATAGGGATAGCAACTTTTATGTGGATGCATCAAACCACTAACTCTTAACAACTCAGGAACATCCTAACCTCCCCCTGTGGATGCTGGCAAGTTAGGTTCTGACTGAGTTTGCACAGCTCTAGTATAGCAACAAAATTTTGTTTTTACGTATTTCTATGTATTTCAGAAATTGTTTTGCTCCTATGGCAGTCCATACACCATACTTAACAAATGAAACTGAAAAAGAGGAAACCCAGACTCCTCAATGGTATATGCTTTTGTGGTTTCATGTATTGGTGTGTTTTATTTGATTACTTTTCATCAAAACGTTGTTAACTCAGTCTAAACAGGATTTGACTCAGTGTACCTGAGAAAAAAATGTTAATTGTGTTTTGGTTTTACTACTTAGACCTTCTGTATTTCTAGTGGTATTTTGAGATACCGCTGAGCTCCCTAAGACCTTGTTATAAACAAAACATTGCATTTTAAGTATATATTCAAAGTATATATTAAATTAAAGAAGGGAAATTTAAAATTTCCTTTTTATAGAAGGGCGTAATTGCTGTTGAAGTCAGCAACTTACTGATCTTTGAATGAAACAGAAGATTGCTGGAATATTACTAATACTGTGGCTGTACTGCTTCAAAGGTCATCCCATTTGCTTTCAGTTACACCTAGCACTTAAGCAAAAGAGCATGTGAAAACAATAATGAAGGTCTAAATGACCCAAAAGAAACTTAATTTTGACATTTGCTACAGCTGAGCAATTGTCAGAGATCACAGAATCAATTAAGCTAGAAAAGACCTCTGAGATCATGAGGTCTAAGCTTTGACCAAACACCACCTTGTCCTCTAGACCATGGCACTATGTGCCACCACCTCCACCGCCCATTCCAATGCCTAATAACCCTTTCTGTAAAAATATATTCCCAAAGTCCAACCTGAACCTCCCCTGGTGCAGCTTTAGACTGTGTTCTTTTGTTCTGTCACTGGTTGCCTGTGAGAAGAGCCTGACCCTCACCTGGCTGCACCCTCCTTTCTGGTGGTTATAGAGTGGTAAGGTCTCCCTTGAGCCTCCTTTTCTCCAGACTAAACAACCCCAGCTCCCTCAGCTGCTCCTCATAAGACTTACCCCTTAGACTCTTTCCCAGCTGTTTCTCCCTTCTATGGACACTCTCCAGCACCTCAATGTCTTTCATGTAGTGAGAGGCCCAGAACTGCATGGAGCACTTGAGGTGTGGCCTCACCAGTGCCCAGTACAGAGGGACAGTCACTGCCCTGCTCCTGCTGGCCACATTATTGCTGATACAGGTCAGGATGCCTTTGGCCACCTGGGCACAGCTGGCTCTTGTTCAGCTGCTGTTGACCAGAACCCCCAGATCCTTTAGCACAAAACAACCTTCCTGCCACTTTGCTTCCAGCCTGTGGAGCTGCCTGGGGTTGTTGTGACCCAGGGGCAGGATCTGGCAGTTGGCTTTGTTGAACCTCATCTAATTGGTCTCAGCCCATCAATCCAGCCTGTCCAGATCTCTCTGCAGAGCCTCCCTACCCTCCAGCAGATCAACACTCCTCACCAACATGATGTCAGCTGCAAGCTGACTGAGGGGGCACTTCAACCCCTCTGAATAAAATTCAAACTCAACAAATAAAATACCCGTCTTGGTTATACCATTGCTTGGGCTGGTTTGTGATACTGTTATGTATAACAACATTCTAGTGATTCTAATTTTTATTGTTGCATATAGTGCAAAAGAGATTAATATTATAAAGGATAACACACTAACATATGCCACAGTAAATGCAAATATACTTGAGCAGCTGCCAGTATCACCAAGCATTATTCAGGGCAAAAGACTATCAAATGGACACAAGGTGAAGGGTTTATGTTTTCAATATATTTCAAAATCAATTACAGTGAGCTAATTATTATACGATGCTTTGAGGTTTGCTCTTGAAAAATGCAAATTCCTCTTAGGACCTAATAAGTAAAAAACAGTACAATACCTAATTAGTGTACACAGTGTAGGGGCATTAGCAAGGCAGACTGCAATAAAATCAGGGATCTTGAATTTTATTAGCTATTTTAATGCAAGGAAAATATAGAGAGTATTTAAGGTTCTGCTAATGCAGTAACACTTTATTGTTGTTATTATTGATGATGACAGTGATGACATTAACATGATGACCTCCTTACCCAGTGAGGCTGTATTTTTGCTATCGTCACTACAATAAATAAATAATTGTTTAAAGCAAAAAACTGATCTTGAGCACAAATTTTTCTGCCAATTCTAACCTCTTGATAAGTACATACACTTGTGAAGTACAAGTTTTAAAAAATATATTTTAATCATAGATATATTTGTGTTCATGTTCTATGAGTTTTTTTGTTATTCATAATCTAAAGGATAATGTCCATCAGGTAGCTGAGAATTTGAAAGAACAATTTTGGCAGCAATTAAAAACCTAGAAGCAAGATAATCCTCAAAGTTTTTTTCAGCTAAGTTGAACACTCTCTTTCTTTTCAACATTGAAATCTCCACAGCACATTTATCCAATCTGTAAGACTGCCTAGAAGCATGTCTCTCACAGGGGAGGACAGTTCTGAATTTATTTCACACCCAAGAATCATCCTTATTCATAAATTAGATGCTCAAATCTGTATTTGCTGCACCCTTGGCATGTCAGGGACAAACCCCTTACCAGCCAGCTCTGTGTTCCTTTAGAAACAGGTCAGTGAAATGGTAGCAATGGAAAGTGTTGACAATGCTCAATTTCTAATAGTGAGGAGCACTGCATTTAAAGGCAATACAAAATCAATTGCAAAACTGTGTCAGGATACAAACACATAAATTTCATCTTTTGCTGAAAGCCAGGTTCCTCTTTCACAGAAAGTCCCCATTTTGCACTTTGAGCACAGATGCTTATCTTCAGCAAGTGACGCAGACAGCATCTGTGGCTATGGCACTGTCTCTAGAGAGGCTTTAAATCCCATTTCTGGAAAATAACTAATTTCCTGAGATCTGTAATGCCAGCCTATGACAGAAAACAACATATCCCCTCTTTTCAGACCACTGGGTTTTTGAATGCAAGTATGAACATGAAAAGGATTTCAGGTTCTTGATGTGGAATAGATAAAGATCTATAACACTCCCTTGCTCCACACTTTTCCTGTTGGGTGTCTCCAGTCAGAAAAATGCCAACAGCACTGGATTTGCTTAGCAGGTTATTTCAAAATCTGTTAGAGTATGCCTAATACACTTGGCATTATACTACAGAGAGCTTTAGTGCTTCACTCCAGACCTTCATGATGGGAACAAGATACTTCAAAGTTCAGCTCTTCTACATCTGCTATTTCTGCAACTTAAAGTGCCAATTGCTTAAGATTACATGGGAAATATGAGGTTCAAGTTGACATTTAAACTGTGATTCTCAAACCATCCTTTAACCATAAGCCAGTTCTACCCATGTAAAGATACAGACTGAAAAATACAAAGATGGAACTAGTCTATGTCAGTCAGTTTTTGTTTTGAGCACAGGTAGAAAACAATGGTATTTTCCATGTAGCAATCACTCACATACCTAGAAATAACAGCATGAAAAACATAAGTCTTAAAACACTGCCATGATTCTTTTTAATGATAAGTAAATAAAATTATCTCTAGTTTCATAAACTGATACTAGGGACTAGGATTTAGCAGGAAGAGTCCCCAGATGTCAGCTGGAGTTGTACAGGCACAAAAGAAAAAAGAGTAATTAAAGTGGAGGCTGCTGACTAGTGAGCTAGAAAAACACTTCCTGCACTGTGGTGCAGGGAGCACAATCAGCAATCTGTAGAGCCAGTTCTGCCATACCAAGGAGGCATCTGTCAATCTCCAAGCAGAGATGTTATGCAGCAATAGTCAGGCCACAGCTCTGTCCTGCAACCCAGAGCATTTCTTCAATTAGCTAAACAACTTGAGTCAGGCACAAGCACTGTACTTAAACTGCATCCTTGCTGTTGAGTTTGCTTCAGTGCTTGTTCTGACAGATGCAGAGCTCAACAGTTAAAGTGAGAGTCAGAGAGGCAGTTCAGGAGGAAAAAAGTATTTTCAGTTGCCCAGCATTTACTATCAGGCAAGCTGGAAGAACACACCTTGGACCTCTAGTCCACAGAACATGCTAGCTGGAGCACAAGTCACTGCTCCTTCCTCTTCATAGCCAAGTCTAAGAGCCAAATACATGGTATCAGGTCAGAAGGGTCCATCAGTTTTGTACAGGGAGTGGGCAAGGAAGCAGGCAGTACACAAAAAACACCTCCTCCAAGCCTGGAAGGCTACAAGGAGTCCCCTTGCACTCCAGGACTGCAGAGTTTATCAGTGAGTGAAAGGACTGCCCTCAAGTTTCCAGGGAAGCAGGAATGGAAGTGAGTAAAAGTTTACCTGCCCTAAGTCCTCCCACAGATTTTCTGACTCAAGGTCAGCCCAACATCCATACAGACACACTAGCATGTTTTGCAGCTCCCTACGTGAACAGTATCTCTTTCTGGCAAGAAGAATGGAAACCACCTCTTCCTCTTACTATGGCAGCAAATTTTAATTTCACCACTCACTTTTCCGATGCGATATGTGATCAAGTGTTTTCAAAGCATTCTACTGCTAAACTTCACCATTTAAGTCACACAGAAACTGAAAGCAGGTTTTCTGAATGAGATGGCAACCTGAAAGCAGCTGGAGATTCACTGCTATTTTGAGGATACAAACCAAGATCCCATTTCTCAATACATCAAAAATTTTCCAATTTTCCAATACTGGATCTGCAGTTATTTAACAGCAAGAAGATGGTGTCTTTTTTTTAATGGCAGTTCATCTTTGAAATACTACAAAAAAGGAAAGTGAATCTAATAGTCCACTTGACCCTAAATTTAGTTCTGAACTTTGAAACCTACATTTAAAGATTTGCTTTTAGGCCCATTTACCTGATTGTTGTTTTTCCTTTAAAACAAGTGATAAACATATGTACGTTTATGTCTTGGTCCATAATGTATATATCTATATAAATACCTACAAAGAGTGAGAGTCACTGAATGTTTTATGGTAGGGAGAGTTTCACAGGGGTATTTGTGCATGCATGAAAGGCCCATATTTGAAGCCCAGGGCTGGGAACAAATGATGGGCTGCAAAAGAATCCATGTCTGACTATTCTTCCAGAGAACATCAGAGATCTGATTTGTGTTGACTATTTCTTCCATTTTTCTCCTTGCCATACAGTAAAACTTTCTCACCTGTTCTCACCACTATCTCTGATCTTTGTATTTCACCAGTTATCTTGTTGGTTGATAGAAAGATGTGACAGCCCAACTTTCACAGGTTTCTTGGTCACTCTTGAACTTCCATCCTGCAAATAGGATCTCTGGAAGAGTGTTCTTTGAAAAGATATCCAAAGAAATTCAGCCTACTAGAGAATATTATTTAAGATGAAAATAGTCTTGAATACATTTCTCTGTGCTGCAGTACTCTTCACTAGATAAGTGGCCAAAGCAAAGATCCATCTTTTCTTTGCTGCTGTTTGAAATTTACAGAGGAAACAAGTAGACAGATAAAGGTAATCTTCACCTTTCAGGGGAAAGAAAAAGTACTTTAAGAAGCATTTTTTTTGAGAAAAAGAGCTTAAAAGATTTTCATTACTCTATGTGCATAGGTGTTCCTTGGTTAAATCTGTTTTTAAATTCATAGTCTTATGTTGTGGTTCCACCTGGATCAAAGATTAACAACTGTCAGGATCTTGCTCTTATACCACTTAGGACTCCACATACTTATACAAAGATAGAAAGTTCACTTCTTAAGCTGATGCTTTCTTCTTAGCATTAGGATATCAGAGTGTCTCATCTGTATGGACACAGCATTCACCCTATTAATTAACATAGTTAAGGATGACTTGTCAAGGTGGTTACAAGCTCCCTATCTCATTACTTAGCTGGCCCGTTCTCTAAAGAATAATAATTATCGCCTATTTATTATACGTTTTACAGCTATCGAACGTGGCTTTCAAAAAGACATTTAAAAAGGGCGTTATTTTCAGCTTATGTCTTGTAAACAAGTTTTCAAAAATTCTGAAACTGCTTGAAGTGAAAAAAAACAATTATTGTCAGATCTGATCTGACATGTAGCAACTTATCATGTCAGTAGCAAATCATGTGGAATTGGTTTATATCCATGTAGAATTATGTTCCTGCCAAGATCAAGATAAATTTTCCATATTCCTTTTCTACAAGGCAACCACCCTTCTTATTAGCTCCTGATATTTTATTCCTTGCAGTTTGCCCTTAAGGGTACTATGTAAAAAGTCCTTTTTTTGTTGTTGTTGGGTTTTGGGGTTTTTTGTTCCCACTAAGTCAAATCCAAATGCATTCTCTTTTGTTGACATACAGTATTTGAGTGGGAAAATATGGAAATGGTATAAATGATATCCAACATTTGATTTATACATCTAGCCCCACAGACTTTCTTATGGGTGCAAAAGGCATTGAAGCAAGAAGGAGGGTAGTGGTTAATGGCTGAAAGTCCAGATGCAGAGCAGTGAGTCTCTCAGGGGTTCATATGGGGACCCATATGAAGTGTTCAAGACCTTGACTGATGAGCTGGACAGACAGCAGGACTGAGTGCACACTTGGGAAATTTGCAGAAGATACCAAGATGAGTGGTGTAGTTGACATGTCTCAGAGGTGGGATGCCATCCAGAAGGACCTGGAAAAGCTTGAGACTTAGGTCCATGGGAACCTCATGAGGTTTTGCAAGATCAAGTGCAAGGTGCTGCAACTAAGGCAGCTGTTGGTACCAGCACAGGCTGGGGCAAGAGCAGATGGAGAGCAGCCCTGGAGAGAAGGATTTGGGGTGCTGGTGGGTGAGAGGCTGGACATGACCCAGCCATGGGCACTCCCAGCCCAGAGAGCCAAACATGTCCTGGGCTGCATCCAAACGAGTGTCACGAGGGAGATGATTCTCCTCCTCTACTCCACTCTGGTGAGATGTCAACAGGAGTGTTGCATCCAGCCCTGGTGCCCTCAACATAAGGAGGGACACGAACCTCTTGGAGTGAGTACAGAGGAGGCCATGAAGAGGTTCAGGGGGGAGCTTGGAGAAGAGAATTCTCTGGGGAGATCTTACAGCAGCCTTCCAGTACCTAAAGGAGGCCTGTAAGAAAAATGGGGACAGACATTTCAGTAGTGTATGTAGCAGTACAACAAAGGGTAGTAGTTTTAAAATGTCAGATCAGTGGATTGAGCCTAGATATAAGGCAGAATTTTTTATTTTGTGTGTGGTAAAACACTGGAACAGCCTGCCCAGAGAGGTGACAGATTCCCATCCTTGGAAACATTCAAGGTCAAATTGAACAGGGCGCTGAGCAACTTAGTCTGGTTGAAAACTTCCCTGCTCATTGTAGGGGAGGTTGGACTACATGACCTTTAAAGGTCCCTTCCAACCCAAGCTATTCTATGATTCTAGCATTCTGGCATTCTATGACAGTACCTGAAAAATCCATTTCTGATATTAGCTGTATTACCCTGCACTTTCTTTACACCCAGACATGACCACCACTTTCTGTTCAAAAATATATTTAAGCACTGACCTTGGACAGAACTCATGGAAGTGTTCCTCACACCACACCATATCTCTGAAACTGGCTAATTTCTACACATAAAGGTATGGTACATGGTAGTCTGGCTGATGTAACATGAAAAGCAGAAGAAATTAACTTATGAAAAATTATTTCTACGTCTTTTGACAAGAAAAAGCCATCAGGTAAAATTGACAAGGTCTGTTTTCAATTATTTTCTACTCTCACCCCTGATTAGGACTCTGGAATGAACTTCCTGACTCTAAAATAACTCTTGGCACTGTATCTAGGAAGTTCTTCCTATGCCCTTCATTGCAGCAGTCTGCTTGCATTATCCACTTCTTCTCACCAACTGAATGTCAAGCCTCCAAAAGACCTTCATCCATCAATGTCCTTGCTTTCTAGGTTTCACAAGCTCCTGAAGTTAAGGAAAATATTCTCTGCAGTAGTTCACCAGCACTGCAAGAACAAGAATGTAAGCAGCAATGAGTTTCTCTGCTGGAAAGAAGTCTGCAAGAGTGATGGCTTATTCTTTTAAACTGGGAAATACACTTTCCTCATGTATTATATGAGTAGATTTCTACACTTTTTTTCAGTAAAATGTTTCTGAGAGGTCACTTCACACACAAAGATGCAAGAGTAGAAAAAATCTGAACTCAGAATAGATTCTGAGTTATGGCATAGTAATTTGAAGTTAGTGATCTTTTGCTTGTAACACCTTTGAATTGGAAATATCTGGCTACAGACATCTCTTTAACATCATGGAGCTGTTTTCAGAGCCAATTTGCAGTTCCACAGAAGTCACAGAGTTGTTCAGCATTGTTTAGATCATTGCTAAGTATGTTTCAGGTCTTCCACAAACTATTGGTTACTCATTTGGCCATATATATGTAGACACACACACACAGAGACACATACACACACATTTTAATACCTGTAAAACTTAAATTTCCACATCTTTGGGATATATTTTCATTGTTGACAGTGATTTCCTTAGTAATGATTCATCACTGAATGATACAAAGGCAGATTTATAACATCTTTGGGTGCTTTTTCTTTTATTGTTTGATTTTAATAAGATGAATTGAACAAAATCTTCACAAGTGTCCTGAAGCAGCTTCTCTGTGGGTCCTAGTTCTTCTGGGGAAATTTTAACAACCCTGGACCTGAATTCATACACATGACATGAATACTGATGGAAGCCTTGGCTGCATTGACCAAGAGGCATGAAGAGGACATGCAGAAAAATTGTGACCTTGGATTTTGAGAGAGCAACTTGTTCAGGTTAGATGAGATGCTGGGAGAGCCTACCCTGAAGTTAATTTGTGAAGGGAACAAGGACAGCTGGTTTATTTTAAAGACCAGTTCATTGGAACGAAAGAGGCACAGTAGTGTACCTGTTTGGTGACCCGTATTTCTTACATTTCTTACCGTTCACCTTTATTTTAAGGAAGTAGTGGTTTTGTGTCTCTAACTTCAAATGAAATTTTTATTACGTGAGATATACATTATCATTCTAGAACAGTTTTAAAGTACTATTTCATAAGATTACATTGTCAGAATTGAAACACAGTGTTGGTACAAACTCTGTCGTTGCATTAAGATTCTGTTATTCTTCATTGGAACTCAAACTTATTTTTCTCTTTTCCCAAGTTTGCTATGTGTCAGTTCCAGAAACTGAAGAAGAGCTGGGATTCTGGCCAAATTCAAAACAACCCCAGACTGTTTATGTGGTCCCCCTCAGTTCTGATGAGTCAATAGGACCACCCCATTTATCTCCCCATTTATCTCTGCAAAAATATTAATTATCTAAGAATCAGCTAAACTGGAGAATTTTCGTATTGTGAAGTACACCAACACCATTTATAAACAATCACTTCAACCTTTGGAAAACTG
This sequence comes from Rhipidura dahli, assembly GCA_013399225.1. NCBI lineage: Eukaryota > Metazoa > Chordata > Aves > Passeriformes > Rhipiduridae > Rhipidura > Rhipidura dahli. The sequence goes on from VXAC01006132.1 coordinate 60,139, forward strand.
TATGGGGGACATAATGCTAGACAAGGACCAAAGAGAGAAGGTCAAATGAAATTATATCTGCAGAATGCTGAAAAGGAGAAAAAAAAATCTATATGGTGTAAGAAATATTCACCCTACAATTTTCTTAGTGAATCTGCATACTTAAGTACTTAATGGATTTATAATCCCACTTCTGTTTAAAATGGTGGGCAAGAAGCCTAGAAATAAGGGAATTTTTATTTTAAAAAAACCAAACCAAAAGAATAACATCAAAACCCCAAAAAACCCAGAAACATTTCCTCAAATAATTACTTTTAGAAAAATCTGACCATAACAGTTCTACTTTCAATGTTTGTGCCATCTATCTGCCTCTTGTTTTATTTTCCCTTTCAGAGATTTGCTATTATTGATGATTTGGTGTATTACTCTTTATTGTCTAAAAATCAAAATAGTTCAAGAACTGAAATCTAAAGCTGCATGAAATATGACTGTTTCAAAACCCTGAGGTTATAATATCATGAGAGATTCTTCTGAAAACTAAGACCAGCAAATATTGGAACTTGCCCCAGGATAAAGAAACATTTGCTACCAATTAGTAGACTTTGTTTGAAACGTTTGCATAATTTTGCCTACAAGCCAAACTGTGGGTTCCTTTAAGCTGATGCAAGAGGACTATTTTTCCCTTCTAGGGCAATTCAGTATTCTGCTATAAAGGCTTAGAGCTATCTTCAGCAAAACAGCTAAGTCTCCAGTTGCCTCTCAGAAATATGTGGCAGGACAGCAGCTCCACTAGTTTGTCTTCTGTTTGGGTGCTTTCCCATGCTTACATAGAGACTATGCCGTTTCCAGGGCTGTACAGTCTTACTGTCTGTTGCTACCTGGCCACTTACAGCTCTGTAATTTTATTAAGTCAAACAGATACAAAAGTGTGCAGAAAAAGTAAAGATCAAGTTAGAATCCTCCTGACATAGTAAATACAGATATTGGTATAATTGCTTGCTTCCCTACAAAGAATGAAACAGGAAAAGCACTAGGTCATATTTCCCAGACCTGGAAGTCCATCATGTTGGCATAGATTTACAAGCAGGATCTTAGGTGATGTTTTGGCTGAGTCAAAGAAGAAAAATCTTTATACAGAATCAAGTGTCTGCCAAAACAATGAAACAACCCACAGACTTCAGACAATAAGATGCCAGAAGAATCGGGATCAGAATCACAGGCTTGTTTAGGTTGGAGAAGACCTTTAAAATCATGAAGTCCAACCATTAACCCAGCACTACCAAGTGCCCCACGAAACCATGTCCTTAGATGCTACATCTACACAGCTTTTAAATTCCTTTAGGGGTGGTGACAGAAGCAGTTCCCTGGGCAGCCTGTTGTGATGCTTAGATACATTCAGATGTTTTACATAAAAATTGTAACCTTATCCACCCCTTTTTCTGCCTTACTTTTGGCACAGCATAACAAATGCAACAAATGAGAGAAAACATATGGTAACTGCATATAAAGATAGAAAAAGTAGTGTAAGCATTATATCACAGAGATTTTTTTTTAAAGCAAACCCTTTAGCATCTCATGCAAAACAATTTGTATAGATTCTCAGTCCCCAGGTGCTGGATAACCAATAACAAGTACTCTTTTCTAATTAACTCTGCTCTTCCCACCATTACAGCTTTTTTAAAATTCTTATTAAGTATTAAATATGGAAAGAAAAAAGGCCTACTGCTTGTTAAACTCTGGCAACCACTAGGCATCTTCTTCATATTTCCTGCCATAATACACTGAAGTTTGTCAGGCTGAGCCAGGATTAGCTGCTCACAGATACACTTCAGTGCTTTTTTGACATGAGACATTACAGCAATTTCTTCAAACTGTTGAAATGGGTTGTACTAGCCCTTAGTATTATGCCATTATATTTAGCCATGTCATTATTCTATTTATAATATTATGATAAGTTACCACAAATGGAATTCCAAACAAAAATACAGTGGGTTTATTTTTTCCCTTAGCTTTCTGTCCATCCCATACACTTATACACCAAAATGTCAGCCTTACATTAAAACTTACAGAAAACAGCAGGTTTGATTTTATCCAGACTCCATTTCACCTGAAATGCTGCTATGACTAATGCAGTTTTTATTCTCATCCTACCCTGCCAAAACGCCGGTGACAAGATTTGCTGCTGCCCGAGGTCTGTGCCTGAACTAAAGCTCTTGATCCATGGAAATTAAACTAGCAGTAAGGAGAACATATTCAAACCAATCTGGTAAACACAGAGGTCAGCAGCAGTTGTGATGAATTCCCAGACAGTGGCCTGAGGAGGGGGTTGAAGGAGTCAAGGTATTCCTAACACAAGTGTTCTAGAAGGCTGCACCCTGCCCAGCTGTACAGTCAAGCCAGGACCGCTGGGTGGGAGGTGGCACTGATAAACAACACATCAGGTTTTAAGAAAACACTGACTCAGATCACGGTACCCTGAGATCACCCCTGAAGTTGTCTACAGTCTTGCGGGCACAATTAACTCCACCACAGCTAGGTGGTGACAGAGAGGTCAGAGGAGAGAGCGCTGTTTTCAGCACTACCAGACTTCAAGAGCTAGTCATATTTACCACTTCCAAGCTACTGAAATTCACATTTAAAAGGATGTATAGCCTAAATGTTGCTGTGTTGGAAAACAGCAAATAAATACAATATTTAAATATCTTTTTTTCAAGCAGCCTACAATGCATGTTGCCTCAGGAAGAAAAGGAATTAACCTCAGCATTTAAATATAGAGACTAGCAGTTACCACAACCAGATATGTATCTAATTTTGTCATTGCAGGCTGAACATATACTGGAATTTTTGCATCCTAACAATCTAATTTTATACAATGGCAGCTGAGAATAGATTTTCAGAATGGTAAATATACCTGCATGTCTAATTTATATGCAAAGTTTTCACAGAACCATGTACAAATATAGAAAATAAGCATACAAATTTGAGTATAACTGTACATTTATGTAATTCTGGCAAGAAGAGTGTCATAATTATATAAATATTTTTGTAACTGTCACTATTGTTGCAAGAAGCACAACATGAAATATATAAGAACCTGTCTTCTTTATTTTTCTCCATGATCAAATTGCTTTTTTTGTACTCCCATCTATCAGGATGAAAACATGTTCTTTGTTCAAAACAGCTTGATTATTAAATGTATTCAGTTTTCTACATATGTTGTACGCCTACACAATTCAAGTTTCTTTGTCTGAAAAGAGGATTATACATTCTAAACTTATTAGGACCAGTCAGGAAATAATTTGCCTAGCCCATGATGATTCTTACAGATTTCAAAACGGAGTTCAAAACAGAGAAGATATTAAGGATAACACTGTTTCATTTGAATCAAAATATTTTGCCAATAGTGACGTTCATATGCATGTTAGTATAAGCTGTCAAATGAATTTTAGAGGCTCATTTTGTCAATTTTTTTCTTTTCAGAACTTTGTTGTCTTATTAATGAATTCAAAAGTTTCTATGATTTAAATTTCTATTTTTATAAAATAAACTCAACTGAAGCAATAGAAATGCTTGCATCTAGTTTCCACTTTCCGTCTTTTACATTTTAATGAAATGTAATGTGTTTTAATGACTAGGTTAGGATAGATACAGATGCTAAGAATAGGAGACAACCAAATATAAAGAGCTTTCAGTCCCACTTTTATGCAGCATTATGTGCATAATGTTCCTTTAGCTTCTAATCTTTAGACATTATTTCAAATCAGTACAATCTCATCATTCATTTTTCAAATCTGAATGAAGCAGTCAATTTGGCTTAAAAAATAACTAAAACACCTGAATAGAAAGCGCTTGAAAAATGGTGCTTTTAAATCTTTAATCTTGTAAAAGAAATGGGGGCCAGTTTTTTTTTCAGTTGTTTTTTCACACTTGAGGATTATGGAAAGAAGGAAAATGCAAATTTTACCAAATATCTTCCAAAAAAAAATCCCCCATTCTCTTTTCATCAAAAATATACTGTGTAAAACTAAAGAGCCAAAAATTGAAATGAAGAATAGAGCTTCCACATATTATGTTCTTCAACACACCATTTTAGGTTTTTTTCCCCTAGTTAAAAATTAATGTCCTGGAATTTGTTTTTTACCCTCCATTGTCAATTCAACACGTTTCATATGCAAGCCAGGATAGTACCTTCCAGTATACACACAAAGCAGGAGATACAGATTCAGTTCCTTTCTCTGCTGCTTAATAAAGGTCATACATCCTCATAAAAGCGTCAGGCTGCAGGGTACTACGCAGAGGACAGAGAAAGATCTTGGCAGGCTAAACAATTGGACCAAAGCAGAGAGCATATTTAAGAAATTGCCCTACACCATTCCAATTGCACTGGATAATTAGAGCATGAATTTGAAGATGTCCTATTTTATTTCATGCTTTTAAAACATTAGATTCTTCCTCATGGCTGAGCCTGATGTGTTAAATGCTGCACCTCATCACCATTATTAGCCATGCCTAAAACATTGTAAGATGAAGCAGAACTCTGTCTGTGGACTGAGTTACTGTGGGTCGTGGCTTCAAACCTCTGTACTGGGTCTGGCTGGAATAAAGTTATGACATTAATTTTATTCAGAGCACTCCCTATAATGCTGTGTTTTCTATTTGTGGCTTAAAAAAATGTTGATAACAGAGCAGTGTTTTCCTCTAAAGAGCTCTCAAATTGCCAAATCTATCTCTCCTTGCTTGCCCACAGAACTCAACAGTCTGGGGGGGGACAAGAGGCTGTGAGGGAACAAACCAACCCCAAGTGACTAAGAATATATTCCACACCATTTGACATTGTGCCCACCAGTAAAATCTGAGGAAAAGGAGGAGAAAGGCACAACATTCAGGCATACAGTATTTATCTTTCCAAGTAATAGCTGCATGTGTTTAGGCCCTGCTTCCCAAGGTACAACTGGACATGTGGCCAATGATGGGAAATGGTGGATTAATTTCTCTTTTTGCTTTGGTTCCATTTGCAGCATTTACTATTCCTATTTATCTATCATTCTCTCGATCCATGAGATTTTTCACCTTTGTTCTATTTTTCTCTCCATCTTCTAGGAAAATAGAGTGAGGAAGAGGCTGTGTGGGTGTCTGGATGCTGTCTGGAGCCAATCCACCACAGTACCAAGACCAGGCTGGGCTCATGTCTAGCTATTCCAGACATGTTAAGACGCAGAAATGTACTCCAGTTAACTTTAAGCATGGATTTAATGACCTTAGAATTCAGCAGAATTCTGGATGAAAGATTTTTACATTCTTTGTTTTGGATTTAAGATACAATTTAAACACCACATTGCAATGCTCAGAACTCACATTTCTTTTTGGAGCTAGTTTTAGCAGAGTGATTCTTGCACATTTGTCCTACAGTGTGCAAGCCTCAGGACACATAACAATGAAAGAGGGGACAGCACCACAGGGAGGGTGGTGAAACACCAGAACAGCTGGTCTAGAGAGGTGGTAGATGCCCCATCACTGTAAACATTCGAGCTTAGGTTGGACAGGGCTCTGAGCAGCCAGATCTAGTTGAAGTTGTCCCTTATCATTGCAGGTGAGCTGACCTTTAAAGGTTCCTTCTAACCCAAACCACTCTGATTCTGCAAGGTCAGCCTTATGTTTTGGATGACTAAGCAGGGTCTGTGGAGAAGGATGAAATATCCGAGCTTTGTGCTTCGCTCAGCTTTCCTTCAGCAGAGGTGAAAGGATTCTGTCCTGATTTATATTTGAACAAAATATAATAGCCACTGATTTGAAACATTGATGGACAGGTGGAAACTTGGAAGAGTCAGTTATTCAAGCTGATAAAAAAGAAAAAACATTATAATAAAAAGATAGAAGTTAAAGGTGACATAGAAAGAGAAGCCTTGTAAAAAGACAAGTAGCTTTTTTATAATGTTTTTTTCTCCCCTGTTTCCCTCTTTTCACCCCTAAGTTCTCTGTTTTTACTCTTAGATTTGAGCTAATTTTCCCAAAAAACTCATTTTTGCTTAGTTTTATATCTTCCTTTTTTTTTTTTTTTTTAACTGGCAGATTCCACTCACTTGGCACTGGTTTTTGGTTGTATCCCATCATCAGAATCTGTACAAGTTACCTCTCTGTGTGCTTTCTTATGGTCTCCATTTTTTGATTTTTAAAGATCTATTCCTTTCCTTTTATATGATGCAGTTATATCTTGCAAAGCATTTTATAGACACTGGGTGGTCAAGATACACCACAGTGAAAGGGCTCTGTGTCTCTTTCATGTACGATTTTTATTTGTTTGTTTCCTTGGTGAGGAAATCTACCACCGTTCCATGTTGAGAACTGCAAAAACACAATCTGTGTTCCCGGAGCCCAACAAATATTTTATCAATTATGGGTATAAAAGAGCTGTATCATATTACCATTTACAGGTATGCAACTTACAGCTCTCAGAAGTAATTAAGTAATGACAAATCATACATGTCTACCTTACTACTTGTCCAAAGGTTACGTAACTTCCATGATGCAATTGTGCCATCATTTTCCTTTATTTTGATAGTCAGTTCTAAACATCTTGGTAACATACAACCTTGCATACAGGAGGACTTAACTGATCATTACAAATATGTCTGTAAGGACCAGAATATTCTTTAACTATGTGATTAAAAATTAAAAGCTTCTTTTTAATAATCTCTGTCTATTAAAAACAATTCATTTTGTTTGTGACTCTCTACAGGTAACTAATTTAGTATCATAATAGAATTTAATCTGCTGCCTTTTCAATTTTCAGTCAAGGGTGATAGAAAAGCAAACCTTGAGATATACATTTGAATAAGCTCTCTTTATCTTAACACACATATATGTTTAAGTTTTCCTTTCATGTTTGCTAAATCATATCCTGTAATGAAGGAATGCAGACCCAGGAAAGATCCAAGTGCAGTATTGTATAAGTGATTGAAAGGTCAAGTGGAACTATTTCCTCCTCTTCAGAAAACAGCAGTCTGGGAAGTTTATGTCAGAAAGCTTCTAAGATCTTCTAGTTTACATGGTTATTATCACAGGTCATTATGCTGTGAAAGTGGGGCCTGTGTACCATGTGGAGTGACAGCTGCTGTGTAAACAGTAATTGTTGTTTTTCAGTAACTAGGGGCTTGTTTTTTTTAACTCCAGCACTCCTTAAAACTTTCACATATCAAAACAAATTTAATTTCAAATAGTTAAGAAATGTAAATCTTGGAAGCTTTTTGAAACAATAAATATTGATTTTTTTTTTCCCCCTCTATGTAGAAAACTAAAATTTTTAACTACGAGAAAGAAAAATTGTGATTTTTTGTTGTTGTTGTTCTTCATTGTAAGTTTTCCCTCTAAATACTCGCATGAAATTTCTCCCTTACAAAATATATGTCTACAAAATTTATGGAGAAAGTTAAAGTTTCACATAATTTCAGTTCAAATACATTTTGATTTTACCTATATTTTTCCAAGTTCCATTCCTTATATTGCTTTGTGTACAGCAACATTTTTCCTATTTGTAAGTGGGAAGTTGTATGCTTTAATTTATTCTTTTACTTTATTTTTTTCAGATATTTATGACTGTTATTTGAAATAAATACCTCCTTTTGTGCTTAATGTCTGCTTGCTGTCAGAAAAAGAATAGAGGAGGTGCATCATATCCCAGTTCTGATCTGGGAATTGACCCCAAATGGAAGGTGGCTGGGAAGAGTTTTCTAATGGCAGGGAAACTTCTCAGCTGTATCTAAAAACTGGTGTTGTGTTTTTTGTGGGAAAATTATTCTTAGATAAGGGTTAACAAGCTCTACAGACATGTCCTGGTCATCTAAGTGGAAAAATGAACTTGTATCGATCCTTTTGATCCTCCTGTTAATACCCAAATTCTTACTGGTCTACTGCTTATTCTTGTATCTCAGTAACAAAATGGTCTGCATACACGTTAATAAATGGATTAATATCCATACTTGTCTCCGTAAAAGTCAGTGAAAACTAAATAAATCAAATTACAGTATGAAATTGAATTAAAAGTATTTTATAAATACCAAGCACTAAGATAAAGTTTACATTAAAATATTGCATAATATATTTATATACTTTTGTAATATATGCCTACAAATCTACAGCAAAACTTTGGCTTGTTCTGCATGTCATACTTTCCTTATGACAGTATTACCTGTCAACATCCATATGTTGAAGCAAAATATGTCTATGAGCATATCATGTTGTATCAGCACATGCCAGCTTTAGACAAGCTCTAAGAATATACCACAATCATGCTGGAGTTAGGAAAATACCCTTTTATTTGATTTCACAGCTAGTTGTCAAGACACTGTATTATTTAGATCCTAATACGGTAAATTCTTCTTATCTCTCTTATGTTATATAATCCTTTTGCTCTCACAATCCTAATACTAAATTTCTTCCCTGCCTTTCTACCCAGCCACAGTTGCTACTACACTGCCCTCGTTGTCTAATTTATCAGCATAAACTGAAGAACATGTAAACCTGCAGGGACTTATTGCTATCCCAAACTTTAAGTCGGCTCTATTTCCAGGGAATAAAAGTTTTGCACATGTGTCATTTTGAATAGAAGCACAGTTACCACCATCTTGGATAACACACTGAGAATTTAACTGAAAAGTTGTAGAGCTAAAATGACAAGCTGTTACAGCTGATAATCTTCACTACTCAAGATGTCTCATACTATCCATCAACAGGACAAAGATAAGATGGAGTGTGCAATCAAAAAGATAGGAAATACTGAGTTTCATCATGTTACAGGAGAAATTGCAGCAAATTCTCCACAGCACAATCCAAATGTTTTAGTCTTGTAATGAGTTAAACAATTTTTAGTACTTAGACACCATAAAAATTTCAGCAACAGTCTGGCAACATATTCTTTGTGGTACACTTGTCCAAGTAACATTTAAAAAACATTTTCAGCACTGTGGTGCCAAATCTGTGTTACATACTGTTCCCTTTTATGCCCTATGTCCATTGAGAATGTAAACTTTTTAGCTGTTTCCAGAAAGCGCCTGAACAATGAACAGTGTTTGGAAAGTAATTATGTTTGTGACTTGGTCTCAGTGGAAAATCAGTTGTAACAGCTTTTAAACAAAAAAAAAAAAAAA
>VXAC01006132.1:69265-268859 GCA_013399225.1 Rhipidura dahli
AAAAAAAAAAAAAAAAAAAAAAAAAAAAAAAAAAAAAAAAAAAAAATATTTCTGAAACTGGGAAGGGATATGCATGTGGGAGCAAATGATCTACCATCTACTGGGAAGGGATATGCATGTGGGAGCAAATGATTCTAGCAAGTCAGTTCATTTCTGTATTTGAGTTTTCTGGGACTGCACTGATATGCACAGCCAAGAGGAGAGCTAAAGCTATTTGCAACTGGATTATGCTTGCAGCCTGAAAATGAATATATATGGTAAAGCTGAAGAAAAACGAAGAGACAAGGTACCTTCTCACAGTCTATCTCTTGCTAAACAGAAACATACCCTATCAGCCTCTAACCAAAGGACCGTAGGAAATGTTCACTCTTCTGAGAGGTAAAGAAGTTAAACAGTAGATAAGAAGAAGGCAGAAGCACACGCCTTCAGTTTCCGTACTCTCAATTTCCACACTGACTAAGATAAATTACCAGGAACAAAAGATAAAGCAGGCTACCCTGGAGGGCACTGATACAGAAGTAACAAATACTGCATTGGGAACTGAGATCTAGATGAACTGATTACTGCTTCTGGGATAAAATTATCCTAAATTAGAAAGGGATAAATTCTCATCTGAGGACAATTATCTCAGTTTAAAGAGTGGATATCAGTATTATCAATTACTTTCTGGACCTAGAAGATGATATATTCTGTTCATGTATCCAAGATCTGATGCAGCCTGAAGCTTTAGGCTTCACTGGGCCAAACCATCATGTTTTAGAGCAGGTTTCCAGTGTAATGCCTTCAGTTCATGCATATGTACCTTGTCTAGCTGTGATGCACACTGTTCAGCACACAACCAAAAAAAGTTGCCTCAAAACATGGGTAAAAATCCCGGAGATGAGGTCACTCAGAGCTACAGGGAAATGCTGTATTTAGCAATAACCAAACCAGTTCAGAGTTCTCTGGGGTAAACCTGCAGTCACTGCAACATAAAGGTATCTGAGGGCCCTCATCCACAAATGGGCCAACAATATTGACAGAGAAATGGTATATTCTTGGGGAGTTGCAAAGTTAACCTGCATTTTGAACATGCTTGCAAATGCTAAACATTGTTTTGATTCTCCCACAGGCATAATGAAGTCTGAGGAATGATCACCCTTCTCTGACAAAATGAAGTTTTGCACTGCCCTCATTGTAAGTCAGTATGTAAGTTACAAAGACAGACTTTGGGGGCTGATGTTCAAAGATACATAAAAATTCTTTTGAAATTACCTCTCTTTCATCCAAACAGCACTTTTTATCTATTTTTGTTTTGTAACATAGACTCACCTTTCAAAACACTTTCTTTGTTCATTCTGCTCTAACTCAGTAGTTAAAAAACATCTCTGAAAGCACTTCCACCTGAAAGTTCGCTCCTCTAATGTAACTTGCACCAACACCATAATGATTCCTCTATGGCTGTAAGACATTAAAAAAAGAAATAAAAAGAATCTGCTGTCAAACACAGCTAGCTCTCACATCTTGAACATCTGATGACGTCTCCATGAGATAATGCAACTTCCTGCTGGGAAATCATAAGCACAGCTGTAGATTTCACATGAACACACAGGCACCAGGACCCAGAGACAGTGCCACTTTACCATCCTGGACATCACAGCAAGGCTGGTGCTCTCCAGAATAGTTTTTCTATAAGATGTTCCAAAAACCCCAAAAAACCTCCCAAAACTACAGCTCACCAAGAATGAGCAAGAGGATGTTAGAAGTGACTTTCTCTTTCTTTATTGAGCTAGTCTGTGAAGCTCTCCTGTAATGCAGAGCAGATAGTCTGAATTTTAAAGTCCACTATCTTTACCTCATCCCTCATTTATACTGAATAACCTGAGGGACTCTAAATTAATGTGGCAATATAAAGTAGAAGTCTGGGGAAAAAATTTTGTTGTTTGTACAAGAATTGAACCAAACAAATGAAACTGTTTATGCTGCACTTTTTTTTAAGCTGTAACAGGTGCATAACATGAGTCCTAACAGAGCATCCATAATTAACGAGACTGGAGTTGTCTTTGAACAGTGACCTTTTGACATAACAACATTTTAATTGGAAACCAGCAAAGAGAAGACCAGACCAGAATCACCTAGTTAGTGAAGCTGTACAAAGGACAAATTGACTAAGTCCTAATTTTCTGTCAAACAGGCCTAATTTACATCCAGCTTAGATTTGGCGTTTAATGCATATTTATGACTCTGCTATGCCATGCTAGAAACATTTTTTGTAAACTATGGAAGATGCACACTTTTCCTAAAATGTATGATGACGATAAGCACTGCATTCTCTTCCAGTCTATCAATAACTTTTAAACATACCTTGTGGTTAAATGCAGAACAAAAAATGGTTTGAACTACTACTAACAACAAAAGAGAAAAGCAATTTCTTCTTCAGTCGCAATTTCTTTTTCAGTTTGAGAAAGTTAAGGAGGTGCAGATTTATAACACTAAATGTAATAATGAGCCCAGAAATGAACTGACTTTTAGAATTGCTTGTTCCTTGAAGATAGAAATATAGTTTTACTGTCTCCAAAAGCCTTTAATATACCCTCCACCAACAGTTTTCAAAGGCTACAACCAGGGTAAAAGATCAGAAACAGATCTACACAGAAAAGCTCACAGGTATAAAAAATTATGCTTCTTCTCTTGAAATGCTGCACCATGACAATTACATTCAAGGTAGTCTAAAAGGAAATTTGGGTGGAGTTAACCTAGAGATGCTTTGAGACTGAAAATAACATAATTTTCTGATACACAGGGCCTTTGTGAAGAACCATATTTCTTTGAAAATTTAAATGTCTAGTATTTTAAACTGAGACTGCTCAGGTTGCTCATGACTGGAAAACAAAAACATAAGACCTGATTCCTTGTGCAGAATTGGATGACTTTCTAAATATACAGTTTCCAAGGGTGGGGAAGAAAGGTTTTTTAAAAAATTATCCCATGTGTAAATGTCATATTTTATCATTCAATTAAAAAAAACCACATATATTTCTCATAGCAGAACCCAGGCCTGCATCTTAAAATCACACAGCCAACTGTGAAGTAAGCAGTTATTTAGGATTCTGGCAATGCAACTAATCCACAAACTAAAATTGCAGTTTGACTCAAAATAAATCCAACACTAAGTACCTCCTACATATGAGCATGTCCCTATCCTACCTCTCAGATGTTTTACATTCCTAACCTTTCTTCCAGTTGCCTATCAAATTCTCTGTGCCCTGTTGCAAATTAACTTGTTAAAAGACAGTTACCTTTTAAATTAGAAGTGCCACAGTTTTACAGGAAAACAATTTTTGTTTTCTTGCAAGAGATTTTATGCATACATAGCCCGGACATACGCTGTTCAAGATATTCTCAAATTTCAATGATACAGAAGTTAAGAGATATGGGTAACATACTGGTGAGGAATGGTTTGGCTATGACAAGATCAGCTGGTTTAGCTAAGACGGAATGTGGTATGAATTTTCCAAGGAAACAAACATTTACTTTTGCCTTTCCTATGTTTATCATCTTCGCTGCTACATACAAAAATAAGCATTATTATTATAATGTTATATTTACCTGAGTGAAAAGAAATGTCACACTACCATTGTGACTCCAGAACCATTCAAGGCTTACTTATTAGTCAAGGAAAGTCTTAACTTAATACAATGTTTAATGTCAGATTATGAGTACGAGTGGCTTAAGACACCTCTTTTCTGACTTGAAAAGCAGTAATAATAAAGGCACTCTATTTGTAATTCTTTTGTGTAAGGCAAGCAGCAAAGTGATGCTAAATAGTGAATAAATAAGAATTAAATACTGTCAAATGCAGTATCTGGAATAGGTGAAGTTCTTGAACCAAAATTCATTTATCTGGATGAAGATAGCAGGCAGAGTCAACACCCCTAGGCATTATCCCCACTAGGAATGTCATGGCTGCCTCTCAAACTTCTTACAGTTCATGACATGCTTACCAAAATGCAGAAGTCCTTACAGTTTTTCACTAAGCTGTACAGCCTGCTCAGTGTAGCTCAATGCTATATTCATTACTAATGCACAGGTGCTGCTCATGTAGTCTCACAGAATTCCACACCACAAAGAGGAGGTGAAAACAAGTACGAGGCAAACCCTGTCCGTGCACACAAACAAATTGGAGGTCACAGCTTCAAAGCCTTCACATCAATCCACAAAGGGATTTAACAAGCTCAGTCTCTCCTGAAATTTTCACAAGTAACAAAAATATTTTGGACTTTATATGTAATTCTAAAATTAATGTAAAACAGAGTGATGAATACTTTCTATTCAAAGCTACAAGACTTTATATTCAAGCTGAGTCCAAAACCAAGATGAGATTCCATAACAATTTAAGCACCTTACAAGGAACATTTGAGCACCAAAGCAGGAGGAATGCCACTGTCTTAGTTTACAAAGGCAGTGCTTTGTTTTTATATTTGTCTTTTTCCACTATTATCCTTTGCTCAGATGGCTGAAAACTCCCCCTGCTCCTCTGGCTTCTACAAATATTGCCTTCAGCTTCCATTCCCTCCTTTAAGTTGAAGCAGTTTTCGGGCTATTCAAGAAATTTTCTCTTGAATAGTTCTGATAAGATTCTCTATTTTTCTTATATAGACTACCCTAGATCAAATATATTCATTTATACAGATGAAAGTCCTACTTTCTAGTTCTTCTCATGCTCTCTGTCTACAATCAAGGTTAGCCCAGCATGGTATATGAAGTTATAAACTGAGTTTGTGCCTCACTGCTTTCAATGTCAGTATCTGAAGCTAGGGTTTTTGAAGGAAAGCTTCAACAAGGAGGATTTAAAAACAATAAATAAATAAATAAATTACTCTGGCAGTGGCATAAATTTACTAGATAGCAATCATATAGTTTTAGAGTAGGCAACCTGCCACAGCTTTAAGAGTAAAAAATAACAAAATCTAGGTTATTACAAGGGTAAGTAAGTTATGATTTATTTTGTGAAAGCATATACAAAATGGCAAATATTGCATTTATCTGCCTGTATATTTTGTTTGCTCACCTCTAATAAGTATCCATAAATAATGCATTTACAATAATAAATGCCTCTTAAAATCTTCATTTTCAATATTTCTTAATGCTTGTCACATTCTGCAGTTCAGTCAGATCTGTCATGATCACAAGATACAATATGCCTCCTTAGTGTGCCCTGAATAATTTTATGAATTATTTCTATTCTCCATCTACTCCAAAACCTCTCCTTCCCAAATTATATTCTCTCTAATTTTACAAATCCGTTACACTTCTATTTTCTCTGTTTGCCTCTGTCTTCAATTATAAACGATTTTATGATCAAATTCTCTGTGAAATGCTGCATAGTTTCATAACATAAAAGCTTACTGTATATTTTTGCATGTATTAGTCAGAATTCTAACTAAATCTCTTCACAAGACAGGTCTGACCCAGACAATGAAAAAATATGTCCTAGAACTAATACATGGAATTTGAATGTTTAAATGTTGCTGTACACGTGATACTGTGGTATTTATGCACAGGAAACTGGTGGGAGAAAAATTCTGCAACATGGCATGATTATCTCTACTTACTGAACCTGAAAGATTAATCTGAAAAGCTACACAGCAGGAAAAGACAGATTTGAAACAATAAGCAGCATTTTCTAAAAGGCTATATAAATTTTCAAAAAAAAACCACCTTACTCTTTTCTAGGCTGAGATTAATTTTTTTAGACTGACAACCTTGACAAGTAAAAGAAACTGAATACAATGTTATCTTTTAAACTTAATGTTGTCTTTTAAACATAATGTGTATAATTTAAAGATAACTATACCTGAAAGAGGTGTGCAAGACTAATAGTTACAAGACTGCAATCTGGTCAAAAGTACTTTTATTAACTTTTTAAAGAAACATTGTAAACATAATGTCAGAGTTTAAATTTTTGCACACATCCTTTGTGTAGCTGTGAAATCTAATGCATGTAAAACAGCTCTATCACTGCATAACATGCATGGCTCAAAGCTGTACGTGCTGGTATTGGGTGGGACAGAGTTAATTTTCTTCCTAGTAGCTGGTACAGTGCTGTTGTTTGTATTCAGTATGAGGATAATGTTGATAACACACTGATGTTTTGGTTGTTGCTAAGTAGTGCTCACCCTAAGCCAAAGGCTTTGCAGGTGCACAAGAAGCTGCGAGGGAGCACAGCCAGGACAGCTGACCCAAACTGGCCAAAGGGATATTTCATACCATGGAATATCATCCCATTCCAGCTTATAAACTGGGGGCAGCTGGCTGGGAGCTGCTGATTGCTGCTGGTCTGACAATTACCAGGTGGTTAACAACTGTAATGTGCATCACTTGTCTTTCCTGGGTTTTATTTCTCTCTGTCTTTAGACTTCCTTTGCACCCTGGTATTATTATTATTATTGTTGTCACTGCTATTAAATTTTATTTTAATTTCATTTAATCTTATCTCAGACCATGGGTTTGGGTTTTTTTTTTCCCAGTTTCTCCTTCCCACCCCACTGTGTTGTTGTGGGCAGTGAGCATCTGTGTGGTTCTTAGTTGTTCCCTGTGGCTATTACACAACAGTGTATTTTGAGCTGGTAGGGAATAAAAATCAACAGCTTCTTCCTAACCTACTTGCTTTGGATACTAAATACTTTGTCACTCTCTGGTTGCATGGGTGCTATGTAGAATTTGTAGGGCCCTGTTCTTAGACTCTTTGATTCCAGCATAATCAAGTAAAAACCCACCGACTTTTTAAAATATTCAAGAATGTATCACCCTCTATTTTCCGGCCTTTCTGTCATAGAATCAATATTTCACCCATTTTAATGTGCCTTTATCCAGGCAGAAACAAAATAAGTGGCTTTAAATGAAGGACATCTCATACTATACTACATCCTAACTCCTGGTGACAGCTCAGGGTCAGCATTCAGTGCTAGGTTATAGAGAAATGCTGATTAATAAGCCTTTGCAAGACTGCTTGTAGGTACCTTAGTACAATGACAAATGCCCAGGTTCTAGAACAAATGGTTTAAGACAACTTTGGTTGTCTTAAATGGTTTACAGCAACTCCAAACTGCATTTTCAAAAGCTGAATAAAATTTCCAAATAAGTGAAAGCCTGTTATTGTCTTTAGCACTTCAGACTTCCATACAGCATGCCAGGGTTTTCAACTCACTAGATTTGTTCTGCTAAAGGGACTGGAAAGGGTTAGTTTCACACTGACACAAAAAACAGTGTTTACACAGCACACTGCCATTAACACACAGAAGTCTACATGGAATATGTAAAACAAAAAATCGTCATAAACTATATGCAGGGAAATTAATGTAATTGACTAGGCTTTGAACTACAAGTCTATGTAACTTACAATAAACTGGTTAAAAACTAAAAATGTATTAAATATATGAAATCAAATATACTAATTTCTATAAAAAGAGAACTTTGCTTAAGCTTACAGGAGACCTTTTAAAAAATCTTTACACATGAATTCTAAAGTCCTTCCCTAATACTTTTTTTTCTGCTGGCAAAGGCAAGTCCAATGAGATGTGAGCATTAAAAGGAAATCAGGTCCCTCGTGTCATTATGAAAGTACAACAGCACCATTCCAAAATGCAGCACCCTTAAAAAGGGAAAGGCCTTGTTTAAAAGCAGTCACCTTGAAGAGAGTCAGTATTCCCAGAAACAAAGAGATCAAGAGACATGAAGAAATCCTCCTTTAAAAGGCTAGGTGCTTAAATTATGTTTATTTATCTGTAGTCTTAGTAAGACATATCATAAATCTCAGTCCAAGTACCACACACTTACAGTTTTCTTCTTACACAGTGATAATATATGAGCACATATTGATTAATCAACACACCTAGTGAATTCCATATTTAACCCACTACACTGCTCCTTTCATGATTCTCCAGTAGAATCTTTCATGATTTATTTCAGTAGAGCAGCCAAGAATGGACTTACTCCACACAAAGCGCAAAATTACCTACTGTCTTAAAATAGATGCATCCATAATTTTTAAAAAATAAAATATATATTGGTATGTAATAGCAAAATGATGTATGCTTTCATTGCAGATGAAATTATTGTCTTAAAACTGAAAGAAAGATGTTCAAGTCAAATCACAATGTTTCATTTCATCTAAATGGCTAAGAGTGTATTTATTATTTTAAAATAAAAGTGATGCATATTTCACAAGGATAACTTATTTTTTAGTAAGAAAAATGCAAATATTTAAGTTGCAAATTTTCTAAGAGGTCAGAATTTGGGGAAAGAGTGTGAGCATTCAGATGAGACTGTCTGATGAATATGAAATGCAGTTGCAAAATATTCTAGCTAACCAGCATCTACATTTTTCATCCTTTCCAAGAAAATTCAATTTTCTAGTGCTGCACAACAAAACTAAGATATCAGCCTTTAACTTCTGCCAGTGATAATCTATTCCTGTTATTTCCTGCTCACCCATTGCACAGCTGAGTTTTTGATTTCCACATCTCCATCTGTGACCTTCTAGCCATTCCCGCAAAGATAACACCAAGCTTGGAGACCGGCATAGTGAGAAATAAATGGGACATATCAAGCTGTTGCTGCTGTCTGCTGAGAGAATCTCAATCTCCTTCTCTTACAATACCTAACCAGATTCACAAGTTGGGAAAAGGATGTTGTTGAGATCCTTTGATTGCCCAAAGAAATCCAGAAAAAAAAAGAAACTTCTCAAAAATTTTTGTGCTGATGCATCAGATGTCAACCACTCTTGGCAGGAGATGGGATATCAGTTTTCTTTCCTCCACTGCAGAACACAATGCAAATGTCATATAGCTCCTTGCACATTCCTGAAAGAATGGCCATGTTAGAATGATCTTTTGACTTTTTGCTCTCATTGTTTCTTATTCTGGGTTTCACCTAGATGTCTCAATCAAGCCAATGAACCAGAAAAGATTTTTCTGTGCATTTGATTACATTTCTAACTTTGTTTATTCCTTCATATTATTTTTTCTTTGAAGACGTAGAAATCCACTGGGACTAAACAACAGATGTTATAAATTTCCTGCAATTACAAGAAACTAACAGTTTCTTCTTATTTCTTTCTCACCTGAAAGTAGTAAAAATAGAGTTTTACTCAATGAATGTCTGTTTTTTTCTATGGTGGACTGAGGAATAGAGCATTTATTTCTTAATAGCACTGAAAATTTTGTAATAATACTTCTCATGAGGTTTTCTCATCTTGGCAGATGCTACCCATTTGCTTTATGATATGCCTGCAAGTCTATAGAATCAGCTCATTATTTTCCAAATCATCAGCCCACCCATCTTAACATTTTGACACCTTTGGAGTTCCAAGGTCAAAAAATATACATAGTTTGCCCAGTTTCATTCTGAGTCCACATAGTCACTACAAAATGCTAGAAAGCCTGAATGTAACAATCTTGGATTAGCTCATGGGTTAGAAAACTGTCTTTTTTCAGACCTTTCACATTCTGCCCAATGTTTAAGAAAATGATGAAGCCTGAAACTATTCAAGAGCCCTTTTTCAGCATACTGCAAACACACTTTGTCCCCACAGATATTCAGGGTTTGTCCATACACTCAACACTAGCAATACAAAACCAGAATTAAATATGCAGGTATGTTCAGAAATGCCATACAAATATACACTCTAAGTATTTCAAGAGTTATTCAAACACAGAAAGGACTCTTTTCTTTTCTAATGAATTGTCTTGCACAACACTGGCTTTCTTATAAATAAAGACATTAGTACCCAGTGCTGCAGGGGGACTTCTGCAGTGGCACTTGCCAGAAGAGTTTGTACAGAGGCAAGCAAAAAATAGTTTTGCAAAGTTCTTCAGAAACATTTAATGTAAGGATTCTCTATAACTGCATTCTCTTCAATGTGATTGTTGTCAGCAGCTCAAATTAGCCTAAAACTGAGCCATTTGCCACCTTAACTAGTGATCTGCTCAGCCAGCATCATCTGGAAACTGAGTTTGTAAAAAGTAGTTCACAGAGTACAACTCAAGAGAGAGCTCCTGACAATTTCTAGACCTATTCTCATTCACTTTCTCAAGATATACTTTTGAAAACATTGTCAAGTATTTCTCATTTGCCTATGCACCTCTGTAATCTAAAAGAACAAAGTTGTTATGCTCATCCACAGTAACATTTTTATACTTATTTTTTGTGTGGAAAATCAATTCTGTTGACTTGTAGAAGTTGTGTGGAAACAAAAATCTATTATATGCAATGAAGAAAAATTATTGGATTGAATTGCATTTCTTTAAATGTCAGACTGATTTTCATCTTGCACACAGGATAACACATGCACTGAAAAACCAATTTTATTGTTAAAAACTGCAAAATCAAATTAATTGCTAAAATTCTATAATAACAATCTGTACTCTGTTACTCAAGGTATTTGAAACATTTTCTCATGACCCTCTCCTTATAATGGACCATCCATTCAAGTCAGTGTGGTGAATTCGGTTTGATAGACTAACAGTAACTTTCTGCAGATCTCAGTAACCTAAGACATATAGCACTTCTCCTTTGACAGCATCCATATAAATGAATTATTAGTAATTATGCTGATGTTTTGCATTTTCCATTTCAATGACAGATATTTTGTCATAGAATCATTATATAATTGGTGTATTCCAGGAGAGAAGACAAAAGGAATATATTCAATTGCATTGCTCGTCAGCTACGAAACCAACTGAGATTTAAACATTTTAAGCTTATTGAAATAAATCTGTCACCTAAACCAGCCAAACACATGAAAACCATATAATTTTACTTTCCACAGTGGACTTGAGCTTAACCTAAATTATTTGGGTTGCATGGACCTTTTTGGGAATCTGCTACTCAAACTACATGTGAGTCTTGAGCATCACCTAAGGGACACCACTAGGACATTATTTTATTGATCATGAAGTCAAACAACTTCATGCTGCACAGTCCATCTGTGCAGCACATATTGGTTTTACTTATTCAGGATTCCTAAGATTCATAAGTTAATCTCTTTCATCTTGGCAAGTGACTTTAAAAAGTTAAAGACTGTCTCATATATCAAACAAGTAAGTAAATAGTGAAGGAATGAGAAGAAGCACTTCAGATTTCTATTCTAAACCCATTAACGTTCTACAGGATGAAAAATGGGAAAGTCACAAACCAACACCTCAGAAATATGTAATGACAGGCCTGCCCCAAAATACATCTTTTTTTGTAAGTAAGCATCTATGTTTGATCTAGATTATAAAGACTTTAAAAGAAAACGCCCTTAGGTTCAAGAAAAATGCTAATCTTTCTTATGTTTGTATCTTGTTTTCAATGCAACTTTCTTTTATAAAATATAATCTTTTCTATGTTTGTTTTAAGTGAAGGAAAAACCAATAAAGCAAGTCTTGCTGGCCAACTAATGTTATAATATCTAAATTGTCCTTCAACGTGGAAGCTGAAAAAAATTACTGTCATGGTTTAAACCCAGCCAGCAGCCAAGCCTCACACAGCTTCTCACTCACTCCCTGACCAGCAGGATCAGGGAGAGAACTGGAAGGGTAAAAGCCAAAAAACGCATGGATTGAGATAAAGACAGTTTTATAGGGAAAGCAAAAGCCATGCAAACAAGCAAAGCAAAACAAGGAATTAATTCGGTGCTTCCCAGGGGAAGACCGGTGTTCAGCCATCTCCAGGAAAGCAGGGCCCCATTGCAAATAACAGTGACTTGGGAAGACAAATGCTACCACTCCAAATGTCCCTCCCCACTTCCTTCTTCTTCCCCCACTTTATAGAGTGAACATGATGGTCTGAAATATCCCCTTGCTCAGTCTGTGTCACCTGTCCTGGCTGTGTCTCCTCCCATCCTCCAATTTACTCCTGACTTCCTTGCCATTGTGACAGTGCAAAAAGCAGAAAAGGTCTTGGCTCTGAGTATGTCCTGATCAGAAAAAACAAAAACATCTATATATTAATCAACCCTGTGTTCAGCACAAACCCAAAACACAGCCCATGCCAGCCAGTGTGAAGAAAATTAACTCCACCCCAACTGAAAATAGTAAAATGCCCCATGTTCTACATAAGGAAGAGTTTTAAACAAAAATTAAGGCATATTAGAAGAAAAAGATATATGTGGGAGGTGTCATTACAATCATACTTCATTGTTTTTTCAATTACAATATGATATAGATGCTGCTACTGTTTGGAGATTAAGCGAGAGCGTTTTTTAAGATGGCAGTGATATTCATAAAAAACAATGAGCACTAATGACATTAAATTTGTTATTTAAAATGGAAGACAAAAAGCTATAGTGATCTGTGCTGTCAGCCTTTCCATCAGGACATTATGTTCCTGTGAATATGTGATTCCCAGGCTGCTTAGTGAAAAAAATCAGGTGAGTATTTGCTGAAAATTCTAATTAGGTTTATACAATGACCAAAGAACAATACAGAAACCCAGTAACATCATGACAACTGCAGTTTCTCCCGGAAAATGTCTGCAACCAGCTAAAGAGCAAGCTGTATAAGCTAGATGAACAGGAAAATACGAGCTAAATTTAAAAATAAGTGTGCAGTGTATTGACAGCAATTTGATTCTGGTAATTATACCTGATAAGCCAAATAGCAACCTGTTGTTTACTTTCTTTGAGTCCTTAGACAATGTATTTTGGTAAAACTGATATGTAAGCAGATATAATGATCTCTGCTTTAATATGCCTTCTGTTCAAGGAGCCTCTTTTTCTCTTCCAAAGACCTCAGAGGTCATACAATGAAAATATGTTATGGGGGTGTGGGTTGGGGAAAACAAACAAAACAAACAAACCAACCAACCTACAAAACCCCACAAAAATACTCCCAGTGGTTCAGGGAGTTTAATAAGCTTTTATTCTATTTATAAGCTTAAACCTCATTTATAAAAGAGTGGTAGGAGCAATGAAAAAGATGAAAGACAAAGAGACCATTATGTTGTTTCCTAGATATGGGCAGTTGTATTCTTATTTAATGTTCTTCAGGTGTTTTTAGACTTCAAACCTGCATCTCCAAGTCAATTATATTAGATTTCTCAGAGTTTCTGAATAAAGACCTTTTTTCTTTGCTACCGCCTAAAAATTTTTATTCTTTTCATAAAATCAAGAATACAAATAAGCTTCTTCCTGTGATTCTATACCTCAGTATATACAGTAGCACTCCAGATTTATGTGCAGAAAACTGAGCATGTCACAGGCACTGAGTATTCTTTGCATCATATGTACTACAGCCTGTGGCTGAAGCCCGATGGACTCTGATCAAAACAAATTTTGCCATGTTTTGGGCTGTAGGAAGGACTCTCCAACATCCTATAATATCCCCACTCAAAATCCCATTCACTGCAGCAAAGTTCAAAATCAGGATCTCTCATGCAGTCCCCAAATAACATTGCTATTGATCACAACAAATTAACACTTGTGACCTGGAAAGAACAATACAGTAGCTAATTGAGTTAACAGGGAGTACTTTGACATTTCTTTGCTTATTGGCAGAATTTGTAAAAAAGAAAAATACCTTTTTTTTCCCCTATTAATGTGTAATGAATAAGGAAGAAGGAAATTACAGGAAGATCTCCAAGGAAGCTTTAGGTGACACACAACAGGGATCAGAGAAGACATTGCTGGAGTACTAGACAGGGTGTGAATGCACATGCCAATGCAGGAAAATTCAAAATTCAGTGTTATCATGATGCAAGCTGAAGATAATTAGCAGATGGTATATCTAATTAACACAACAGAACAAGAGAGAAGTGTTGAAACGGGGCTTTTTAACACTGTCAAAAAATTTCTAACAGTAATTATTGTCCCTTGTTCCACAGAAGAGACTGAGATTCAATTCTAAAAAGTAAATATAGTGAAAACTATAGAAAATACAAAAATCTACTTCGTAAAGTATCTAGGACATTAGTAGATCACTACTCTGAATTATAAATTTAAAAAAAAAAAAAAGACATCTCAAAATTGAGGGCCACAGAGTTTTTTTTCCTTTCTCCAGTTTAAACAATTCCACATGAAGAAATTTGGAGAGGTATTTTTAAGGAGGTATATTCAATACACCACGCACAATGTAAATGTCAAGCCAGTACTTTGAATTTCATCCAGAAACCCACAAATAGGTTCTGAAGGTCACAAAAGTCTAGTATTGTGCACTTCATACTGGGTTTTTGGCTTAAAACTAGGACAGAGCAGTCACCGACTGTGAGGGCCTCCATTGCAACCCAAATGCAGAAGATTAATCAACTAATATGAGTATGAACTTGGAATGAACTATAGCAGGAAAAAGGAAGGCAGTACTGATGGGCTGGTCAATCCAGTCTAAATAACAGATGTACTCAGATCTGTGTTTTTAAAAATTGTTGCAATCTGTAAACAGATGGAGTGCTTTAACACCACCACAGGCTGTTTCTGGGAATTGAGGTAACATGAATACATCCTCAGAGGATCCTGGTTTTCCCCCTAACATTTTTTATATATGCACATGACATAAATGGAAAGAATTCCATGTAATGGAATTTATTTCACATTCTCATGAGAAAATACTGAGCTTCTCTTTCTGATGCAGAGCCTACAAAGTAGTGTATGCCTTTATCATCATAAAACAATTTATCTTGTATCTGCTTCATGTGAGACAGAGCTACAGAATCAGTCAGGCTAAGCAGGGAAGGTTGTGGTAAATGGCCAGGATTGCACAGTATTGCTTTAAGGTGGTGAATTGATGAAGTTGGTTGAGGAAATCAAGAGCTGAGGCTCTTGCTTACCTTGCACCTTGCTTAAGCAAAGCCTAACAATGGAACGGTGTCTGGATTGAAGCAGAGGCCTCATGGCCTGATGTTATTTCAGTAAGGCATAGAAAAACACCACACCCCTGTGCCAGCCAATTTCCACACTCTTTTTAACACAATAAAACAACCCTTGTTATAAATCTGGTTCATTAAAGAGATACAACTGAGCACAAAGACCCTCCAAAGAAGGTCAGGTAACCTTTACTGCTGCAATCTCAGTATGTGCAGGAGGACCAAAGTGTTTATCATACTTCTTTTGTCAGCTGCAAGTCCTGACCAAAATTGACTGAGATGCTCATTAAGCCCCATTAACAGATTAATTTATCATCCTTTGGGATGCAAATGAAGGAGAACATGTGTTGTGCAATGCATGTATGAACAAAGCCACCAAACCCCACCCATAACATGGGATTGTTCCATCCCCTTGGAATGGGCCAAAATTTATAGTATAAAAGGGGGGCTTCAGGGCAGAAAAGACTGAAGGAGGAAAATATCTCTGGAAGGGGAAATAATCTCTGCCTTCTTAGCATCCATCAATGAACTGTATCTCTCCTCCTCTCCTGAAGGGATGCCCTTAGGTGAGCTTTACACCTCCAGCTGCATTGTAGCACACCTCAGAATATTCATTTTCACATATATCCCACTATTAGAATATCTCTTACGACACCTTCTGTTGTGACACACATTAACACTCTGTATTTAGTGCATTTGTCTCTGGCAATCCTGACTGTTCTCTTCTGTTTCTTCAATAAACCTCATTACTGTGAATCTGGATTGCGCACAGTGCTCTGTGAGTGCAACCAGACCTATAGTGCTGAACTGGTAAACTGCACCTGGGCTTCAAATCCTTGTAAATTCGACCAGACTTACAGTGCTAAATTTGCTACAGTCAGAAATTAAACCTGGCCACACCCAGACCTTCCGATTTTTGACGACAAGCTGGGGGGGAAGGTGTATTTTCTGCTAAATTCCCATACCCTTGAGGAAACAAAGGGCACTACAGTTTTTTTATTGAGTAGAATTGTACATAATTCTATGATAGAATAGCTGCACAGAAACTACTATATTAAATATTCTAATAGATACAGGTTGCAAGAATTATTACAAGAATGATCTCCTGAAGGAGGAACATTGCTCTGAGTGCTTTAAGGGCAGGCCAATGAAAGATTCACTTTCATCTCCCACCACACTGACCCCTCTGGAATAGCCAGCCCTCTGTCTGAGAAGAGCACCTGGCTTTACCAAAAAGAAGGGCGTGTGCCCACAAGATGTTGCTGGTAGGAGGTTCTGAGTTTTCAGTAACAGACTGAATTGTCTGTTCTCACTTGAAGCTCCAGCTTCCACCAGGTCAGTTCCACTTTTGTCCCTTGCTTCTCTCTGTAGATATATGGCAAGCAGACGGTCTGAGGGCAGGTACCTTTTAAGGCACTACAGTTTTTTGCACTGTACTTTGTATTTTACAAGGTATAAAAAAAAAAAAATCTGCATCAGATATATAGACAGTGAGATCAGATACACCTTCAGCTGAGTGATGTGACTGACACATCTGAAGGGCAGGATGCTATCCAGAGGGACCTGGACCAGCTCAGGAAGTGGGGCCATAGGAACAATGTAAGGTTTGACAAGACCAAGTGCATGGAGCTGCACCTGGACCAAGGAAATCCTTTATATTAATACAGACTGAGGGATGAACAGATGGACCGCAGCCCTGGGGAGAAGGATTTGGGGTGGGTGCTGGTGGATGAGAGGCTGGACATGATCCAGCCATGGGCACTCCCAGCCCAGGGAGCCAAACGTGTCCTGGGCTGCATCCAAAGCAGCGTGGGCAGCAGGGCAGGGAGGGGATTCTGCCCCTCTGCTCTGCTCTGCTGAGACCCCACCTGGAACCCTGCACCCAGCTCTGGGGTCCCAGCACAGGAAGGACAGGGACCTGTTGGAGTGAGTACAGAGGAGGCCATCCTCTTGCAGATGATTTTCATTCCAATTAAAACAGCCTTTCTTGGAAAAACCTCTATAGCTCATCGTATCATTAGGAACAATATTAGTATTATATTGACAAACATTTTTAAAGCAGTGAACCTTAGCCTTTCTGTAAGTGAAATTCTTTAGTAATGCATGCAGCGCAATGGGGCTCTTAAAAAGACATGATTATTGAAAAGACCATCCCTATAATTTGCTTTCTTTTTACTAGTAATAGAAAAGGGGAAACACTCCTCAGTACTCCACCTGTTTGAGAAGAAACACAATAGATTTTTTTTGCTAAAGATTCTAGAGTCAGTGTGAGAAAGGGAAAAAATCTCTCAAGGTATAACTGACTTTTAATCAAAAGCAGTGCAGTTTTGAAACAGTATTCATAACAGGAGGTGATAAAAGTAGTTTGTCTAAAAACTCAGGAAGTATTTGCAGTCTGTATTCTTATTAATATGAAAAGCAAAAAAAATAATGTTTTGCTGTTAAATGCTATTTAAAAAAATATTCTTACTGACTTTGTTAAATAAGTCAGACAATGAAAGTAGGATGTGAGGAAAATGACAGAAATGTATTTTTGTGTCCAAAGAACAGCAACAAAGCTGGTGAGGAGTCTGGAGCACAAGACATGATGAGTGGCTGAGGCAGCTGAGGTTATTTAACACAGAGAGAAGGAGACTCAAGGGAGTCCTTATTACAAATCCCTGAAAGGAGATTGCAGTGAGGTAGGGGCCAGTCTCTTCTCCCAGGTAACAAGGAATGGGATGAGAGGAAATTACTCAAGTTGCACCAGGGGAGGTTTAGATTGAATATTAGCTAAAATTTCTTTGCCAAAATAGTTATCAAGCAGTGCAACAGGTTGCCCAGGGAAGCTCTGGAATCACCATCCCCAAAGATAATTAAAAGACATGCAGATGTTGCACTTAGGGATGCAGTTAAGGGTGAACTTGGCAGTGTAAGATCAATGGTTGGACTCAATGATCTTAAGGGTCTTTTCCAACCTAAATGATGTTATGAAGCTATGATACACTTTACATGAAAGGATCATGGCAAGCTTCAAACTTCCCTGTGAACAAAGCATAAACAACCAGAGTTTGCAAATTATTCACATTTTTGAAGAAATTTACTCTCTGAAAAACATAAGTGTGATGATTACAATAATCCAGATATACTTTTCAAACAGAAAATTTTGTCATAGAGTGAAACTTCTTTGCACAGAATAAAAAAGGCAGCTGACATTGGAATGATTTTTCTTGGTATTTGAATTGTGTTAAGTAGGAATGGTTTCAAATTGTTACATATGGGTTTTTATAAAAATGAAGAGCTGAATTTACAAAACTTTGAGGACCTTTGAGTGTGAAACATTGGTTTATTCCATTGCAAATTCAGCAGGTGCCTGTTCTGAAGCCGAGATCTTGATCAAAATATTTCAAAGTTCAAAGGGATTCTGTCCTTAGGCTTTTTCCTCAGAATGTTGAGGACATTCTTTTGCTTAATTAGAGTTGATATAAAAATCCCAGCAAAGTATTTCTTACATTTTTTTCCTATTCTCAACCTCTCCAACTCATGATGCAAAACATCAGTAAAAAAATGGCAGTAAGGAAAATATTCTAAGTCTTTAGAGGAAGTAATTTGTTCCAGAGTTACAAGATTGAATCTTTTAAACTAAATGAGAGTTCTGTTCTTTATGCATCCAAGACCTTTGTGTGTGATTTGAACCCATCATCAAATTCTGCATTAACGGCCACCACTTAAATGATACCAAAGTGTGCATAGAGGAACATTTTTACTTTCCTTTTCTCTCACCAGTGTAAACCAAAGGTTAGTCAGCTGAAGTCAGGCTAAGTTAAACCATTGAGCATGAATATAAGTTGAGAACCAGGCCACTGCTATTTGAAGACAGATAAAGTCACATAGTATCAATTTTTTTTTACTGAAACCAGTGTTCCTGCAGGGCCAAATGACCAAGAATCTCATTAATTCCAAAGAAAGAGGAGTCAGTTACCATGGTAACACAGCTAGCACTGGCTTTTTTACTTGAAGAAATTAATTTTTTCAAAACTATTATAAATAACTCTGCAAATGAAAGAAGAGGATTGGCAAAAGTGGGGTGAAATCTGAAAGCATCAGAGACCAAGATTTTAAACAGAAGAAAATTAAGATTTTGCAAGATAATATAACTGAGTTATGTAAAAGGTAGAAAATCCTGGAATACTATTGGAGAAATAATATGTAAAACAGCAAACAGAAATTGCATACAGGATGCTAAATCTGTTTAAATGTGTCAGTGCAGGGTGAGGGGAGAAGCTCATTTAGGGAAAAATAAACTCCATTTTTAACTCAATAGAAAATTGGATAATATGCTTGTGAGAAAGCCATAATTTTACTTCATATTTGTAGTCTGACAGAACCCTTCTTATGAATGGTACAACACGTGTTTAAGATCTCTAAACATATTTCTCTGGGAGCAGTGCCCTGTGCAAAGCAGAGAACAGCTGCACTGTGAGGGGATTAAGGTCTGATTTAATATTTTGCCCATAATTGGGATGAATTCCTTAGTGGATTAAAAGTTATACTAAAAGTTCCTGTCTTGTCTTTAATGTTACACTTTAGGATAAGGAAAATTAATTCAACTGAAAAGTGAGGTAGGACACTATGAAATCCAGAAGAACAGGGTACTCTCTGAGCACTGTATAAGTGATGGTGTGTCCTCATTTCATTTTTCTTTCTCATGTTTTATTTTTGGACTAAAACTAGATTATTTTCACATTTTCCCTGGTGAATTGCACCCTGCTGCAGTTAAGTAAAAATTAATTTAGGCTTGTACAATGCTAGGCAAAAGCTCGGGCATCTGCTTTTATGGACAGATGAGAGGCTTTTCTACCTCCTCCGTCATCAGAACCAGCCAGTGGAGTGAGCCTGTATGACATGATAAGGCCATTTCAGTGCGCAGCTACAGCCTTTGCCTCTGCAGTGTTCCTGGCAATACTTAGACGTTTTCATCTACTCAGAATAGGATGAGAAACAAAAAGGAAATAAACACATTATTAAAAGCTAAAGTTGATGTATTTGTGAGGGTAAATCCATCTAAACCTCTGCAACATTTGAAAGTTTGCATATGACTTATGCTACTAAAATGCTGTGCAATTAGCAACAATAGTATTGAAAAGGAACCTTCATTTTTTCATATTACCTATTGCAGTTCTTTTGCACAAACAATTCAGGACATTTTGAACAAGAAAAGGTGCAAAATGAACTTGCAAATAAAGAAATGTGAGAAGGTATAGACTTCCCTGGATTTATTTTTTTTTCAGTAGCAAGTAAGTTGGAGAAATACGCACCAAGATGTTTAGATAATGTGAATAAATGCCAGGTTCTACACTTCATGAATTAAAAAGAAATGTAATTTAAATGAAGAGAAGTCAATAAAAACATAAAAGTTAGAGAGCCACTAAAAATGTATTTGAGAAACAAGCTCAGCAAATAAATCCGTCATGAATAACTTGATAAGCTTGATCATGAGGAGAAGTTAGTCCATTTCATTGATTAATTAAGTCTAACAAAACTGTACAGATACTTGGTATAAACAAATTCCATGTGAAAGTCTAGCTGGTTCATAAACAAAAAAAAAAAAAGTAGACATGTAGATTCTCTACAGTTTTCTATTCAAAAGCATGCTCCAAATCCTACAGAGATCACCGAGGCCTTCCTGTGATTCTCTTCACTTTGAGTTGGTTCCTTTAGATGTCTTCCTGCCTCCTTACCTGGCTCTACATGGAACTCACTGACAAATAAAGGTAAAATTCCATTTACATGAGCTGATCATATGATGCTAATGATGAAAATTTACCCAAGTATACTGTCCTACTATCTATTTCTCTTTTCATGCCACAGTTTAATAGTTTTGACTAAGAAATTACCTTTTTGGTTGATATTGAAATGTCTCATTTGCCTTCCTGCTCAAATGATAACATCTGGGAGGAGGCATGTGCTACCTTCTGAATTCAAATAGAATTTTAAAATGGTCAACATTTTAGTTGCACTTGTTCTCAAGGTGATTTAAATAATGGGAAAGGCAGAATTCAAATTTCATAAGATGCACGGTTAAACTAGGTAATCAGCTCTTACAAAGCATAAAAAGCCTCCAGGAATCAAACATTTTCTAATCTCCAAAGAATATTATTCCCCTATTAATTTTACATTTCATTGCATGAAAGTGTAAGCTAAGTAATATGATTCTTGTAAGATATAAAATAAATCACTGCTTGCCAATATGCATAATGCACATACTGAGAACTGCGCTGTCATTAACTTTTCTACCACCACTTTAATGCTGCAAAGGAAAGCACTGAGCACATATGCAGAAGTCAGGAAGTTCCCACAGAAATGCTTGGTGTTCAAGTTTAGTAATTCCCCATTCCTTTTTGCATGTCTATTAGAGTTATTTCTAAATGCTTGACTTCTTGCTCTTTTTGAAAAAGCTGCATAACTTCTGCTCAGCCTGAGAAATTCTAGTACAATATGTACATGAAATAAGAAGAGATGCCACAGCTCTCCAGGGGTGCCATATTAAACCCACGAACACTACTGTTATGCATAATGAACCCCAGAGGAGGCAAAAGCCTCTTGCTCAGTCATTTTTGAGATTGTTGAAAAAGACTACGATGAAAATCATACAGTTTATACTTATGGATTATTTCATCAGGGAAGAAAAGTCATAGAAAGTCCTCTAGAAAATTTTAGCAAGAAACTAATTGTAATTTTATGCCTGGCTTTTGGTAACCATAATATGGATCATTAGCTGATGTAAATTACTTTCACTATTCATAATAAGATTTCTTCAAAATATAAAGGTCCTCCCTCAGAGAAAAACTTGCCAATTTGGTTAAAAATTCTCCAAGAAAAAAAGTATATACTTATGTACATAGAAACTTATGTGAATTTTCATCATCTACAGGCTGAGGAATACTCCCCCTGGGACAGAGAGTCTGGTAGAAAAGTTACAGCTGCTGAGCAGGAAGCACAGTTGTACTCAGGCAGTAGTCTGGAGAAACCAAGACTTCAGGCTGAAAAATAGGCAAAATATTGGAAAATGGTGGTAGTTAACCATGTCTCACTTTGCATGCAGGGAGTCAGAGCAAGAAAAAAATACCTACTAGAGAAACTAACATTTTACATGGTGTCTGAGCTCTGTGAGGGGGAAGAGTGCCAGCAAAAAGGAATGAGACATTGTCATGTGAAAAGGTGTGATTTCCTCTACCCTTAGTATTTGATTTGTCTGTCAGCACCTCAGGAAAGCAGAGCTCCTTGTGCCCATCCAGTCTGTCAGTGTCCTTTTAGGGGGACTCTTCACTGAGCAGTGCTGCTGGATCAGAGGGTGATTCAGCTGACTTAGTCAGGGACACACACCAACATAACACACCAACAAGCATAACGGAGACCCCTCAGTGGGTCTGCTCACTTTGGGAACACTCAGTGGGTCTTCCTCTTTATTTGAGTATATTTCCTGCCACCACAGCGAATGCCATCACCTGTGAATGACCCACTCCAACAGTTTACAGAAAAACACTCTTTCTTAATAGAATATTGTGACACGTTAAGGTTCAAGGATTGACTGACTGCAAAAATATATTCAAAGCAATATACAGACAAGCTCTAATCTCCAGTGAAAGTGTCCAGCACACACGGTGAGTGATTCTTACCCACTAAGCATCACTTTGAGAGAGAAGACAGGTTCAGCCCAGTCCTATTAGTTACAATGGACTCTTTCCTGAGCTTTGCCCCATTCTCAGCATATTTTTATACTGTTTCTTTATGTTTAGGTGGAGCTTGAGGGGCTCCAGTCATTCATACCCTTGTTACTGATTGATGTAAAATTCTCTCACATCATTTTTAAAGACACAGTTAAAAGAAATAGAGAGCACATGCCCATTGAGGGGTGGTTGCACCTTGGAAGTGGGTACCTTTGTGATGGTGTTGGCTCAGCACCAGGACATATTCTCCTATCTCCCCTGGCTGTGCAGTTTCTCAACCACAAAGAACCACCAAGTTCCCCTACCTGCAAGCATTTCAAGAGAGCCTGGCCACGGTGTCTCCACTCCACCCTCTGTTGCACCCTGCTTAGCAGGTGCTGTGGTTGCAGACTGTGGGTGCAGGGAATCATCATGGAACAGGTTTCAGGCATGCCAACCACATTCCATCCAGGGAGCAGCAATTGTATTTTACCCTGGAATTTTCATACTGTTACAGCTTCTTTTAGGATATGAATATGACATCTTAGTTTCCTCTGATTTTACCTCCAGTCACCTTTCTACAGTTGTAAACAAAGAACGACAATTAAAACCCCAGAAAGTGTATTTTTACATGAAGGAAAAAAAATAAAACCAAGAAAATACGGTATTCCTATCCTCTGCTTTATTCTCACCTTAGCCCACCATCAGCCTTGCCCTGTTTCTCCTCTATCTTCATCAACTATCCATTATCTCCCCTTGAAGGAGCTTCTCCAATCTCTGCTCTGATTTAGATCTAGCTCTAAAGGCAGGTTTATAGCATAAGCATGTGCATATGTATAAAATCCGTTGGGTTTTCTGTTCCTGCCTGCAGTGAATAATTAATTCACTAAAGAAAGTCACTTTTGCTTTGATTTGATGTACAGTTTTATTTCAAATTTAGTTGCAGTACTGTGTCAGACAAATTCAGGTATGTTCTTCTAAAAGGTTCCATTGAGGCTTCAATGCCTTTCCAATGTTCTGTGCATTTACATGTATAACTTCCTTCACCTATATGTTTATGTAGTCAGTAATTTCTTACAATTAATCACACTTTAAAAAATTCAGTGCACTGCTGGAAGAGTACTGAAAACAATGTGGAATTGTTCTGATAATAGGAATCTAACCCTGCATATCTCAGATACATAAATAATTTTATGAGTTTGGTAGAACTATTTGTGTAAGTGGTCCAGTGAATCTGAGAGTACTTACAATCTGAAGTTTTGAAGTGAAGTGCAAGTGAGCTGTTACTGGCATGAAAGAGCAGAACAGTTGCTTCAGCAGAAATGCCAGGAATTTGTTTTGGAGGCTGCAGTCACCTCTCCCTTTTAGTGCGTGTTTGGGGATTTTTTGACCATGCTTCATTAGAAAATGAAGCATAATCACGACAGTATTGTTAACAAGAGGCTTTGCACATACAAGACAAGTGATTAAAATTGCCACCCTCCCAAATTCATAGGTGATCACTGGACTGATTCTATGCTTAGGTAGCCCAGGCTTATGCAGCCAAAAAAAAAAAAAAAAAAACCTGTTTTGCATTTGTAGCTATGTTTATTCTTACAAACCATCTGAAAATCAAAATAAACACTTGGATTACTTCATCATCTCCTCAAGAATCCCAGTTTCCAGTTCCCGTAAGTTGTTTGTCAGCACTAGATGCTGTTTTCATTATGTGCTTTCCGTTTTTTTAAAGGTATCTTTTCTTCCCACCCTTCATGAATTTATTGTGTATAGACTGATCTATACGTAAGCAATACTTGGGGATCGTTATTCTATTCAAAATATGAAATGGAGTACAAATGTTTGTTCTTCTTTGGATATCTTTGCAAAATGTGTTATGCATTAAGAATTACACAGTTAGAGATTTTAGAAGTTGAAGATGTTGAGAATGAAAACCATCCCCTAATCAAGCAGATGTATAAAAGCTTTGGTACTTCTTTTCCCAAGCAAAGGAGTTCAACAATATGCAGTGTTACAGTGGTACAAGAGGACCAGATTAAGTCTCAGCAAAATCTCACTGCAACATGCATCAGCTGAAGGTTGTAGATTAAGTCAAAGAGAGGCAAGAGATCACCTATTTCCATTCCCACTTCTGACACAAAACAGGCTACTCTACCAAAGGTTTGGATGAATCACAAGAAAGCCGGCTGTCTTAAGGACATTTCACCATTGCACTGTTAGTTCCACCCACAATATCACCTACTTATTTAAAAAGATTGTTTGTCTTTCATCATACAAGTTTATACAGCAGACATTTTTATTTCTTTATAGTTCTTTAACAGATAATATTCCACC
Source organism: Rhipidura dahli (assembly GCA_013399225.1). Classification (NCBI taxonomy): domain Eukaryota; kingdom Metazoa; phylum Chordata; class Aves; order Passeriformes; family Rhipiduridae; genus Rhipidura; species Rhipidura dahli. The sequence goes on from VXAC01006132.1 coordinate 94,105, forward strand.
TCCTTTTCAAGTTTTCACCTCTAAAACTCACTTTAGGATGGCTGTTATCTGTTTAATTTCTGAGTCTCCTCGAAGTTGCCCTCAGCTTTACCATTCCAATGAAATCCTCTCAGAAAATTCACACTTCATTTTAGGGACAGGATCACTTAATCAATGTTAAGTACTACATTTTCCACAGACCACAGAGAGATCAGACTGGCATTCTCGGATCATTCTTACTATGTCTGGAAAATCAAATTCCACTGCAAAAGCCAAATTTAGGGCATTTATGAAAGCACTGCCTAGTTGATTTCAGCAGGTATTTTACCAAGCTTACATTTGTAGTGATCAATTCCTTACTTTGAAGTATCCTATTTAAAAAAAAAAAAAAAATACTATTATTTTTTCAGTGAATTATTTGTCTCTTTTGTAATAAATACCTAATTTAAAATCTTGTATAGGATGTAGCACAAAGAGAAAAGGGAAAGACATCTTCTCTTATTGTGGAATCTTCCCAGAGAAGTTGCTAAAATTCAAGGAATCAGTTCTTCAGAAAATATATTCAGAGTTCTTCCTACACCCAGGACCCATGTTATCCTAGATCAGAGTTCAAAGTTTCCCACAGGTAAAAATATCCAAGTTAGAATCAGCTGCAGACATGAACTGGGGAAAGCATTTCACTCGGTATTTTTTAAAAAATTCTGAAGACCCCAGTTTGGTGAATGTTAGAGAAAAATGAAATGCTGCTGCAGTGGTCACAGCAGAATTCTTGATTATATATAAAGAAGTTGTTGGATAGAGGAAGCGTGTCACAATTTTTGTTCCATCTGCAACATTTTCACAGACCTTTCAAGGGAAGTTATTGTAACTGAGACAAGTATCTAGACATCTCTTCACACAAGCGTAAACTGCAACAAATTTTAAAAGATGAGGAAAGGGAGGTGAACAGTCAATGGACCATACAAGATCTGCTCTCTGTAACGTGCAGTTCAACAAGAACATTGCCATATTGAGCTGATGAATCTGACAGTAGCGTTTGTCTTAGCAAACATTCCTCTTCATACCCTGGATCATCCAGCCACGAAAAAGCACACACAGACTGTAATTTAAAGAATATTGGCCTAATCTGTGTGTCTTGCTAGCTGAGAAAAATTCAGCCTGCCTGTCATTTCTGAAGCATAAAAAAAGGAAGAAAAAAATAAGGATAGAGCATCCGTGTCCTGCAATCAACAAGATTACTAAGATAGGGGATTGAGACCCTGTGCTTTGAACACTGTTCTGTTGGAAGCATCACAACAGCTGGGGAGCATGTTTACTGAAACCCACCAAAACAGGCAGTGTGGTCTTTGAAAACAATAACTCCAGGAAATCCCATAACTAGAGGACTGGTAGACAGATCTATATTAGGAATACACAGAAAAGGTAAACAATCAATAACTCACTGTCGCCTGAAGAACCGTCCCGGACCTTCGAAGAACACAATAAGTCTTGTTTACAGTTTTCTGAGGAAAGAAATTCACTGTTAGAGATGCTTTTGAAAGCAAAACAATCACGGAATACTCAGACTAGTAAATTAGATCTCCATCAGATCTCTAGCAGTTCATAAATACCATCAGCAGTACTTTGCTCCCCCATGAGGAAAGTAAACAGAAGTTTAAATTACAATGCCCAGGACAGGGATTGTGCCAGTAACAAAGCCTAAACCTATCTCCAGATCTCTTGTCCTATGATCATCTTCTAGACCCTAAGGTTATTCCTTTACTATTGCCTATAATTGTCAAAGATATTGTCTTTGGAAGTTTTTCTGCAAGAGCCATCTCTTGAAACTATTTTTTCTTTTGCCAAAGTATAAATTTAAAGACAATAAAAAATATGGAAATAAAACAAATACACAAAAAATATACTCAGCACTGTATAACAAAATCCCCCCAAAAAATCCCCCCAAGTATTTCTCCTCATTTATACATTATATTAAGCTTTGACGAATTAAAAGTGTATTCCCCCTTAGATCCCTGCAGTGCAGAGCTGAATGAAACACTACATTCATTTGGCAAGCTGACACTAGGAGGAGGGTCTCACCATGGCCCATAATTCACTGTATAATTCACTATATGTCTGAATATTTTGAATAGCCGATGTTTTATTACAGCATAAACCAGCAACAGTTCTTGTGACAAGATCCTTGACTTAAAATCATATCAGAGCAAGTAGATAAGAAAACCCAAGGAAAAGTAACCAGGGTAATATATTTATTTCTGTATTTTTGGTAGACTAAAGGGTTTGTTTGGTTGTTTTTTTTATTATTTTCCTTGTCGTGTTTTTGAAATGGATCCAGGGACCTGGAAAGCCAGCTGGAATTTAGACACTCTGCAGACCCCATACAGTTCTGGCTCCACTTAACAGTTGGCTTTAGCACTTTTGTCAGTATCAGCGTACTGCCTGTCTTTATCTGTGAATAGTATCTCTAAGGAATATTCATTAATAACGTGCAAATATATTTTGACAAAATGAAAGAACCATTAAGAAGCACATGGGGTGACAATTATAAATAGGTGAACTGAACTACAGCTTTAATAGAAATAAATTTATTTTTGGCTGGGTTTGGCATCCAACAGTTTTGAGACACAAAAGTTAGCCAGAACACACAATCTCGGATATGTTAAAACAAAGCAGTTAAACAGGCAGTGTCTTTTCATTTATAGTCTCAAATAATTGAAAATTTATGTAATGTTCATTGTAAGTTTCTAAATCTTTAAAACAACTCCATAATCTCTTACTTGATAACCAGCCACAAAACACTGTTCTTAAACAGGTGAGCACTAAGAACAGGCAAGCTTTCCAAAACTCTCCCATTAGCAGGTGCGAAGCTCCAGCTGACTTGTTGAGCAGAGAGCAACTCATTTCATATTTGAAATACACCACAGGGAAAGGACTCTCTGGGCAAAATGGTGCAGTTTGACAGACTAACATGTAGGTCAGAAGGGATGCAGGCTATATGGCTGTTGTTCAAGCCAAACCCTGAGACAAAAAGAGAAGACAGACACACTCTATCTGAAACAGGATGAAAATCACTCTGATTTTCAGCTCAGCTCTGATTTCATTACATCATTTTTTATTGATTTGGAAAGGTGTTTAAGGTTGATGGAGAGCAGAGATATTAATAGAAAGGCTTGTATCTGGACAGGCCTCTTTACATAATCCTGTAAATCCCATCTACGATGCAAAACCCTTTTCCCTTACATTATACACTCACTTCTGTTACATCAACATGTCAAACGCTCCAGTGTGCCCCGGAACTTCATAAAAAACATCCAACAGAAAGCAAAGCAGTCCAACAAAAAAACATTCTGGACTCTCTATTTATTACACAGAAAGAGAATGAGACTATTTGGGCAACCAGCAAAGGCTGTATGAAATGTCAATACACAGTGTTTAGTGATTTTCTTGAATGATCCCTACAGCGACCAGCAACACTTCTGTGTGCAAATGCAAAGCTCTGCACTTGTTTGTGTATTTCAAATACCATGACACTGTTGCATCACAGCATATGATGAATTTCTATTCAATAAAGCATTATATTACCTGCTGTGCCAGCAATCACAGAGGTCACACTTGCCACAAAGCTGCAAGAAGGTAGGCACTGCTTGCCAAATTCTTCTCTCTTCCTAAGGATCCTGCCCTCTTCCTTTGAGCTCTGCAGGTATCAAGCAGGTAGGCAGATGTCTCTGTGGCAGAACACTGGATCTGGTTACTCACAAATGAGAAAGTTCTCCCAGACATCAAGGGCCATGCATCCAAAACTAGAAGCAATCATTGGGACATAATTTCCCAACCTACTCTCTACACAGAGGCACCCACTGGAGAATTGCAACACTGTTGCCCAGAAGGTGAAGTGAAGATGAACAGCCCCAGGAGAAAAATACTAAGAGAAGAAGATCTCTTTATTAAACTTTGTTTTATAGTTATAGTTATCACTCAGCAAATCTGAGCTAGCATAACATGAAGAAATTACTGTAAGACAGTCAGCTTGAGCCACTATTTTCTTCTGTAGCAAATTTGGTGGACGTGAAAGAAGATTCTTCTTTCTTCTCTACTACCTTTTTTGCACCCAACAGCAAACTGTCAGGGAGATTAGAGTTTTGTCTTTGTATGCCAAGGAGATGAAACATAGTTTCAGATAAATTAGATAAATAATAAAGAGTGAAGTGCTGATGCAAAAGGCCATCAAACCTTATTAATGCTTTGCCTGAACTTCTTGCTCTGAGGGTGGTTCTTGCTGAGAAACACTAACTCTGAAACATAATCTGCCATTTGTTAATACCTGCTAGGCAGAATGTAGGGTTGCCACATTAATCATCAGGACTTAAAAAAAATCCCCAAACAATCAAACAAAAGTCCACCATAAGCTGATGTAGGGATCTGAAGGGAGACCAAATGGAGTGTACTTTTAGGTGTTATGGTGGCTAAAAAAATCCTGCTCAATTTCAGCATCTCATTCCAATCATTTGGCTTATTGGTCTCAAAGTCCTTTTCTAACATAAATTATTCTATGATTTTCTGCAAATTTAGGTGTATTTAAATGATTGTTATTTACTAGTTCATTTTCTGTTCTCTCCAAATTTCTATTAGCTAAAATTTTCTAGAGAACCAGTCCACAGGTCACAGGGGTAAATATCTCCCCTTGCTACAGCTGTAGGGAAACACAGCACAGGTGATTTCTCAGCATTGAGGCAATATACTCCAGGGAAATTCAGCAGCTACATTATTCCTAAATCAATTTTGCCTTTAACCCAAGACCTTCTCAGTGCATACTGTATTGTACTAGTAAACCTTTAAATGATATTCCACACTCTGTTTCTTACCCAAAACGTGTTAATACTTGAAGGGAATTAGGTTCAAATGTGCCATAGTGAAATCACTGATGAGGATTGACTAAAGACACCATCTATCCAACATAGAGCAGCAGGAGATTTGGCAGCCCACAGTATAGCTTGAACTGATTAGTCACAATAGTCAGTACATTAAGCAGGGACCATGTAAACTAGCCATCATTTAAAAAAAAAAAAATCTGTTTGGGAATCAAAACACTTTTTTTGTTTGTTCATTTGAAGGAAAATTTTACATAAAGTTCATCATTAGCAAGCCTCCTAATAGCATCTGCTGGTAAGTACCCAGGTCTCTTTTTCCTTGAAACACGAAAGTCACTCCTTTCCCTTATAAGATTGGCAGAGGAGGGTAAGCTCTTCTCTTATACCTTTTCATCTAACACCAGTTACAGCCTTTGGAACAACTGTGTTCAGCCTGCAGGTTGTAAAGATATTCTAAATTGTGCTGGATCAAAATTCAAAGCTCTGTGCTTACAATGCATTGCAGAAACCTGCTTCAAGCAGAATATCTGGAAGTGACATGTGAGAGGATATTTTGAAAGTTTAGTAAGTACAATAAAAGTTCAGGGGTCAATGACCATCTGGAAACTTTTATCCAAACTTTTAAAGCTTTTGGTATTAAAGTAGTATTTCATTTAGAGTAAGCTAGATCTGATGGTATTGGGCTTTTTAAACAAAAAATCTGAAACACAGTAAGTTCCATTGATCATAAAATAATGAAGATTGACATGAAAAAAATGAAGTGGGGCTTGTTTGGTTGGTTTTTGTTTCCTTTTTTGGCTTTTTTAAAATGTGTAAATATACATAATAAGGAATACCTCTATTTTTATTTCTCTTGTTTAGGTCTTTTAAATTAAGGTTTTCATACATTCCAAAGTTTGAAGATTAAAATACACTTCACATAGAACCATATGTAGATCTACCATAAAAATTAGAATAATTTTCTCATACATGAATATCGTTATAATCCTACAGTCTTGAGGTAAGAAACTCTCTAACAAAGATGAGTTGAAAGCCATTTTTCCTAGCCTATGAATAGCCTTTACAGGCCATTTTAAAGTATGAGCCACTATCATCTACACAAAAGGACACACACTCACTCAAGACTGCAATAGGGCAATGAATATTTACAAAATGTTAGCACATCTCTACACTGAAAATTATTGTGTATACACACAGAAATAAGGAGCAGTAGAAATGATACCAAGTCCCCATTATCTGTTTCTAATAACAGAAAAAAAACCACTGTCTGGCTTGCTTGTAGATACTCTTGAAAAAATTATTCACTTCAACCCTTAAGAATATATTGAAGCAGCTTGGAATTGTTCAGACCACAGCATTTTCTTCTTAAAACCTCCGATATTTCTGTTGTGACAACCAAACCCAGCTGGAAAAAAAAAAAAAAAAAAGTGCTGGGCATCTGGGATTGTTTTGGTCTCTTAATTTTTTGCTTTCAGTTTTGTCATGTTTCAAATTCAAGTATGGCTTGTTGAGTAAGTTACATTGAACTTTCCTGCAGTAGACTGTATTTATATCCTCTGACCAGAAGAGCTCTAATCCAATTCAATGAAATATTTTCATTTTATTTTCCAATATTACATTTCAATATCTTTTCCAATACAGCTTTGGGAAAAGAAACCAGAAACACTATTTTATCTACATATCTATATCATGTATAATTTCCTTTGGAGATCAACAGAATGGCTTGTCAGCAAAATACTTAGACCATCTGTAACACAGTCAAGAAGGAACAAGAAGTCAATCTTGCTTCAGACTTTCAAAGTCTTTAAATCATAGATAATTGGCTTTCCTTTCCTCATCATGTGTGTGAAAAAAATAATTGCTTTACATGACTTTCCCATGTCATGCCAAAAAGCCAGAACACATTCATTTTTCACAAAATACCACTGCTGATTTTTATGACTGACTGGAAGTCATTGACCCACTTTAATAAATGATTAAACTAATACCATTCCTTTGGAAAAAACATATGCATGTATATCCAGAGATATATCTATAATGTGTAAAGACAGAGTCATTTGGAATTTGAAGAAAAATTTATTCAAAGCATGTATACATCTATATTCAGAGCCCTGCCAATCAGGAAAAAAAAAATCTTTTTATTCAAAATGAAGTTGGCTAGCTTTTTTAGCATCAGGTAAATAAAGAGAAGAGAAAACCCGTAAGTAATAAGAATATTAAAAGAAAATAGTGCAACTAAAAGCCACGGAACTTCTATAAACTATTCTTGCACATGTTCACTGCATCATTTAAAAAGTTCATATTCACATAATGTATACTTATCTTAACCATAAAGAAAGGTATGCAGGTGCTTAAGCAAAGCATTGAATGAACAAATTTTCAGTAATGTGTCCTCTATCAGTAAGTCAAGACAGGAACACATGCCCAGCAGCCATTTTTTCTAATCTCCTTCTGAATTTCTTTCTGTAATTTCTGGTATAAAATAAAGAAGAAGTATTCGTATCATAGCATGGTACCTATTAAACTCAATAAATAGGGAAATGTATCCTTCTAAACTGAAGATTGTGGAGGCCTGGCCTATATGTTGTCTCTGTAATAAACCTTCAGTTCAAGTGGAAGATCAAGGTAAAAAAAATGGTAATGAATAAATGGAGATCAATATAGTTAAAACTAAAAATGGCCAGAGGCTTAAGGTTAGTATCACTCCTAGCCAAAAGCCTTTTCTAAAATCAACTCCTTGATATGTTAATTGTTACAGCACTATTTGTTCTAACACACCACCATTTCCCTTCTTTTACCTCTACATCGCTTCTCATGCAAGGCTTATAGTCACTAAAGTGAAAACACTTTCTTGACCAGTAGAAAACAAAGTGAAACACATAAAGAGAGGATACATTTAACAGAACTGTAATCTGAGTGGGAGACTGCATTGAGCAAATCTACCTTAATAAAGTACAACTGAACCCTGGTTTACATCAGCTTTCAAAAAAAAAGTTACTAAGATAAAGCATTAGGCAACAACATCAATGGGCAATAGGTTGGGGGTTGTTTGAAGGGTTTTTCTTCTTGTTCTTATTGTTTTTTATTACAGTCTTGAGGCTCAGGGGTAACAGTTTCTTTTAGAATTGACTCTTCCTCAGCATGTATTCATCTTACAAAGCACACCAGGCTTGAACCAGAAATCAAAATCAGGACGAGAAGTGCTTAATCATATCAAAACCTGCTGAGGGATTGAAAGATCAAGGTCCTGGTGTGTTTTCACATGGCAATCACTATGCTGTGTTAAAAAACAACAACACAGCAGGACAGTAGCTATTATTTACACTGATTGTTATGAGCATGGATGTTACATTCCAGGACTGTTACTTGAATGGTAATGCTGGTGTACTAATATATTATTGTCACAGAGGAAAGCATACCAGGTGGATTCAGACATCATAGAATATCTTACTTCAAATTTGAAGTCCTTTGGACATGAAAATCACCACCACAAAATGAATTCTGTGAGACATCAATGCAAGTCAAACACCTCCACTTCCACATCATCTAGGTCATTTGCAGAAAGCAGGATCCAGCTGCTACGGGTTGTCATCTAGTTTTGTGTAATCACCTTCTACAGGATGCCTAGATGGAAAATAAGAAAACTGTTGTACCACCTAAAATCTTACAGATGTTCATATAGATCTTCATTCTTCGAGGGGGAGCCATCTTACCAGATTAGACCTGCCAGAAAGATCAACATGATCCAATCTACAAAGTTTTGATTTTTCCAAAGTTCAGTAATACAATGCAGTATCACTAAATATGGAACTTTGATTTCCAGTCATTGAGATACATAAGTAAGTTATGATCTGTTATCTTAATTCTGTTTCAATTTAATGAGAAATTCTTCAGGACACTTTATATATATATATATATATATGTATGTATGTATGTATGTATGTATGTATGTATGTATGTATATCTGCATTATAGACACCTTCCAACAACAGAGAATTTTTTTTTTTAATTTCTTCAATAGATTTTTTGGTCTGTCTCTAATGTATCCATTTCAAAATAGTTTCTATTTTAACATGTCACATCCTCTCTGATTTTGATCAAGGATAGATTTGAGGTTAATTTTTGATAATGTGAATAATACAATATCTACCAAAACAAAACACAAAGATCTTTGAGGAACCAAGCTGGTTTTGACCATATCAACAGGAATAACAAAAGCTTCACAAAAAGCTATTTCCCTTTCAATTGTCAATCTTTCTTTAAAAGCTTGCTATGAGTAATATTTGCAATAAAAAAGAAAGTCCTTCATAAAAAAACCTGACACTTGGAAATTAGAACTTTGCTTTTATGAAAACCTCAGGGCCCTTCCTTACATACAATACTTCTGTATGTTGCAGGGTAAATGAACTTAACATTTCTTTTGATTAAACTAGGTATTTGTTATCAGTAGTTTCTCTTTGTTTAAACTTTTATTTTATTGATTTTTAAATAAAAGAACTACACAATTCTTAATGCATGACAGCACAAAATCCCACAGGAGAACATTTCAAAAGGAATTCAACAATACACACCAGTTATGTCAAATAAAGTCATCCAAAAAGCAACGCCTGCAGGAAAAGTCCTCTACCGCTGGGTAATAAAGACATCTGTCAAAACTTGTACTGTAATCAGGACTGGATATATGTGCATGCACAGAACAATAAACAAAAGCTCATAGACACATAGGATGAAAGAAGAGAATATCATTTAAACAACTTTCCTAGGAATAAATTATTCAAAGGGGACAGCAGTGCTAACAAGCCCAAGAAAAGAGATGCCATCCTACTTGGTGCAAGCCTGGCTCAGAGACACATTTTTATTATTCTGTCTGTAATAGAGAAGAAGGAGGGGACAAATCTGAAAAATCCTGGCTCATCCTGTCTCACTTCTAAGCATCATTAATCTCCTTTGCCCTGCTGGGTGTTTCTTTCCTAGTTTCTAGCTACAGTTGCAGTTAGTATTTATACTGTGCATATGAAAGTTGTAGATAACTAACCCTGAAAGGGTTAGTCCCCTTGGTAACATAGTCCCCTTGGTAACTATGTTTAGACTACAGTTTCTCTATTCCTGATGGTTGTCTACACAGGCTGTGTTTCTGAAGATGAAGAATATTCACATGAGGTGTTCTCTACATGAGACTGCTCCTGTGGCTTACCACTCTTGACACTGGTCTTGCTTCTGCAAAACATTTTCCTTTTTCCTGTCACAGGTATTTTGTAGGAAAATACAAGAAAAGATATGGCAAATTTCATATTGGATACACATAATTTTCTTCAGTTGTCATGAGTGTCTGTTACTTTAGCTCTGAATTCTACTAAATACACTGTGCAAACATGACATTTCATTCAGACATATTGGGATGATTTGTGTTCCTGGTACTCAAAGCCTTTTCTGTACTTAATTGTTTGTCTAAAGATTTTTGTGTCTGAGAATGAACTGTTTTCCGTCAACACTATCTCTTCTTATTTTCAACACTTTTTGATGTATGTTCATAATTATACTCATCTCATGCATGTCTCAGAAAATAACAATGATTTGACAGGCAGCTGGAATGCTTTGTGGCTCACACAGTCATGTGATGTATGATTAATACCATGTTTGACCCTGCATGCATGCAAATTACTGAAGGAAGTAAAATCACTCTTAACAGGGTATTAGACATCCTTGTGAGTTTTATTTTGCCTATAACATTTTCAAGAAGTTGTAAAAGATTCCCATTCTTTTTTCTGCTAAGTAATTCACATTCAATTCAGACTTTTCTGTATTGTTATGTAAGCCAGTGGCTTTTCTATAAGAAATACATGTTCAGTATTAATAGGGATTATGTATCACTTTCTTCCAACTGACTTTCACTCCTTACTTATTAATGAACCACTAAACAGTTAACTTTGGACATTTATCTTCCTCACCTTCAAGGATCACTAATGCAACAAGAAGACAAATAAAAATGTATTAACTTGGATATAATCTCCAAGTCTACATCTTCCAAGTCTATATCTCAAAATAAGTGTCATTAACAAAATTAAAGCTCTAGATTGGACATTAAATTTCTGGAAGTCTAATTATTGAAAGTTGAATAATAAATGGAAGGCAATTATTTTTTCCCTTCAACTTATCATGTTATTTTAAATCAAATATTATAGTTACAACACCTTCTTAAGGAAAACAATCCATTGTACATTTCTTTAAACAGAATATAAGGTCATGCTAAATGCCCAGTCTTAAAGAAAAGAAACATCAATATTTTTCTTTGTAGCTTCAAAATATAAAACGACCATTAAATGAACACATATGAGATGGCCCAGCTTATGACCTAAGCTAAATTATTAAGTTTGATTCTTAGTATTTGGAGATGCAACTCCCTTATTCTGGCATCCTGAAGAATAATCTTGTTTAGAGATGCTGAGCAATACAGGATGAATTAAGTTTCCTCTGTGTCAGTTCTTGTACTTTGCCTCAGTTTGCCTTTCTATTTTTTCCCCTTTCTGCTCTGTAAAACACATCAAGTCTTAATACATGGGTTTCATAAATGCAAAATGGGTTTTTTTGAACAGATGGAAAGCCTTAAGAAAATATAACATACTATTTGTACTGAACATAGGGCCCTTTCTCTTCCATCACTTGTGGAAACATATTTGTGGCTCTTTCTCTTCCATCATTCCCGTGGTTGATCAGATAGTCATGTGGATGGCAAGATCTGTAAGATGCAGATTCAGAAAATATATCTGGCATCTTGACAGACTTCAGAAGTGTCATTCATAACAATCTTGTACTTGCCTCTGACTATGTCACACTTGCTCAGGTTGTTGTCCCTTCTCAGGGTTTGTAACATGATCCTTAACTGCCTTTCCAGATCACTTTGTACTCTTGAAGAGTGCGTTTATACCACCTACATTTAGTACTATGCTTCTTTGACATAAGTCAGTGTACAAAGATGTTTGACACATACTGAGTAAATGAGCTCTGCTCCAAGTGGTAGAATTTCCACTTGCCAATTTTCTCCTTTATATACAGCTATCCTTCCCCACTGCCTTTTCTTGGTATGATGGAAATGAAACAGCATAACACAATGTGCATGGAATTTTCTCATTAATATATCACAGAATATAACTTCAAGTTATCATACTCTTTCTTCTCTTTCCTGTAACTTTGCATCTTAACTTACCTATGGAGACTGTCATACTGATATTAAATTTTAAAAGCTAAGTAGTCACTGTATACTTTCTAATTTTACTCCGGTAGTGGTTTTAAGGTCAAATTATGCATTATTCCTTGATTTCTTTTCTGTGAGATAACAATTAGGAGATAGCAAAGCAGGCACAAAACTTGAAGAATACGATAAAGTTTATTAACAGACCTAACAGAAAAGGAAAGAAAAAACCAATCAGAACAAAACGTTTAAAACTCTTCTTCTCCCTCCCTCTCCTCCTCTCTTTCAATCCATGTTGCAGCTCTTGAAAAGGGGAAAGAAAAGGGTTTTCTTCCTGTTTCACGTGGTTCTCCAAACTGCCACCATCTACAGCAAAATCAATCTGCAGTAATGTAAAATCTCTTCTTTCCATAAACCCTTTCACAGTTCCTTCAACTGTAGAATATGGGCCAGCACATGGTGTTATTACTCTTTCAAGGATGAGTAATTGCAGCTTGAATAACAAGGCTTTTCTTCGCTACCAGGTTTTAAAAGCCTCTATTGCTTCCAGATATAGCCTGGCATGGTCATTTCTTCACAACCTTTACAAGCCACAGATCAAATTGTTCATCCTCCCATACACTTCAAATGGATTAAAGAGACAAACAGTCGGGGATATTACAATATTCATACCACAGCAAGGCAAGGAGTCTTTTAAGCTGTGCGCAAGAACGACGCAGCACCGCCCCTCTCCTCCCGTGGCCATCTTGGCTTCATCTCACGTGACGAGGTTTCCTCTTTCTCTCTCTGGCTTTGGAATCATCATGGTGGAAAATGTTACTGTCCCGCTTCGCCGCTGGATACGGGGCTGTCTTCTTCACTTCAGTGTGGAGTGCAGGCTGGGCAGCTGCAGGCTGCAGGCTCCTCCGCCAGTATCCTGTTGGTCCCGTGTGGAATAGACCCGGTCCCAGAGAAACCGCGCCGGAGAGCCCGAGAGCCGCCCCTCCCAGAGCCCCAGGGTCCATGCTGCGGCTTGGGAAGTGGGCGGCAGGGGCAGAGCCACTCGACCCGGTATAGCCCAGTGGGCCTGGGGCTCCAGGCTCCTGGCTGCCACCCCTGGACCAGAAAAAAATCCCCAAACTCCCGCCTTCCACAGGGTTTTATAGGTAACATTGAGAGAAATGCAATTCGACCACACAACTGTCTGTCAATTCAGGGTCAACCCACTACAACTCCACAGAAGAATGGTATTTCCAAGACCAGGATTATTTGTAATCGAACAGCCTAGCACAGGTGAATTTATTGTGTGAAAGAAATTCACAAAGAATTCAATATGAACTACAAAATTGTTGACAATTCTACAAAATCTATCATACACACCCTACCTACTGGAAGTGTTTGTATTCTCAGCAAATATTCTTTTACAAGACAGGAGAAGCCAATTTAAATACTTCTTTTCTAGTCTGGAATTTGTAATTGGTCAAAATCTTTGCCAGTTGTTGACATGGGTTAATTTCTGAGTGACATTTAAAACATGTGTAACAAATTTAAGACTCAGTGAATGGGTACAACTGATTATACTCAAACTGATCTTATCCAGTTCCTTTTGATGTTTTTCAAGGCCTGAGATTAAAAAAAAAAATGAGGGTTATTTGCATTCTATTATCTGCTGTTGAAACATTGGTAAAAATTTCTGAATATCAATTCTATTCAACTCATTAAGAAAGTGTATACAGTGAGCTGATCTTTCGTATTTTTCCTCTCTGTCCTATTTTCTTTTAAAGTGTAAAACCCCTCCAATTAAAAGATTATTTTCTTGAGGGAAAGAAAAGCTAACAGACTGTTTCACAGTATTTTCCCTATACTTGAAAGTAATATATTTTCCATGCAGTGAACACTGTAAGAGATGGAACTCGCGAAAGATGTTTTGAGGATACAACTGTGCAGGTAGTACCTTTCCAAATGATAGCTCTTTTTGATATTCACTTGGCATTGAGCAAAAATTATTGCAGTCAATATCTAAACACTAAATGCTACTTTGACCTAATTTCCCATGTTGGATATAGAAGGACAAGGTGATAAAGTGATAGGTTCCATTAAAAAGGCACACTTCATGTGTTGTTTGGGGTTGTTTTTTTCATTAATACACTTTTTTCTGGTATTGCCTATGACAAAGTCATTTTTACAGAGCTATAGGACTTTCTTCCACCTAATTTCCTTTGGCAGACCAAGGCAGTTTTTTAGTATGGTGATTGATCTCTTGGTTATCTGGACATTCTCATTTTAAACTGCTATTGAAGAGACTTGAATAATTTACACTTCCTGCCATGAACTTGGCAGCTTTTTTCAATAGCTGCTGATTTATTGCCCCAAGCAGTGTGACAGTTCTCTAGTCTGTATAAGTGCAATGTGCAGTTACAGAGAGTAGAACATGTAGTGGTGGATTACAAACTTCACTCTTGTCATCAAGAGATTTTAAAGGCTTCTCGAAGCTGGCGAAATTACCTTAATACTTAGACCATTCTAAATTGGTCCCTAGCCAGTCAATTAAGAATCAAAAAAATAAAGGAAAGTAATAAAGGAAGAGGAATTTAGCAGTAAAACTAACGTAAACCAAAAGTTATAAACCTGAGCAGTCAGCTGTAGTATTTTTCTTCAAGGATGATATCAATTAATATCTGAATTAATGCATTACACCATGAGAAACCTCAAATATTTCAGCTTAGGTCATTCAAGAACTTTCTTGGCAAGTGAAGTATCAGGCACACCAGCTGTTTGCCTAAAGTTTGCAGCCACAGTCTAAAAGAAAACATTATCAGTGAGGCAGAAAGAAGGAAGAAGGGATGAGCAAATCAGTGGGGCTGGATGCAGCTGTCTTACACTCAGCTGGTAGAATGATGTCAAAGAAATGCTTGAGTGTTGGGCCTTGTTACTGTCCCTTAGCTGCCTGTCTCACTCCATAACTACCCTTACAGCAGCTTCTTTTCACTGCTTGATGTAATCATGCTTAAGCCTTATGGGTTTACTCTCTGTGTCAAAATTATCTCATAGACTCTTCATTGCCATTGGTCCTACTGAGCAGTGCAGTGCCTAACTAATGTCTCTCCTTCTCCACAGGAGAGCTATGCTTCCATAGATCAAGTTCACCAATTTTCAAAGAACCAGCACTTGTTTGATTATGTACACCAAGTGAAGGTTTATTGATTTTTTTTCTCTCCTTGAAATATTGCAGGAATAAAAGAAAATTGTCCAGTATCAGTAGCATTATCCTGTTTGGTTTAAATGTGTATGCTCGCAAGGTACTATACAAAATAAAAAAGGAAGCATTTAGAATGGAGGAAAAAGTAAATACAGCCAATGCATCTGATTACTGTATGTAACACATCTTTGATTTAGTCTATATCATTCCTCTTTACATTGCAGTCTTGATTTTTTTCCACTAAAGCATATAATACAACAAGCCAAGTATAATACTGTTTTTCATATCCATTCAGTAACTCACTAGTACTACAGATTTAAATTCTCACAAGTTATAACCTACCAAATTCAGAACACCCATGACTGTGTGAAGCAATGAAGCCTATTTCCCATTACAAAATTACATCAGGGAAAGAAAAATTAACTACACTCTCTCAACAAATCTGCTTAGACAGATCAGCATCATCTGCCACACAGCACCATTCAGCCTCCTAAACTTTTGAGACTTTGCCACACTCAACATCCTCCTCCTTCACCTTCATTTGGCAACCAATTCCCAAACTTTCTGCTCTTTTCTTTTCATAGTACCCAGTGACACTGAGAAAAGAGAAAAAGATTCTAAAATGTGCAGTTTTAAACTCATGAGTAATTAAGAGATAATCTAATTTTCTTCAGGTAAGTGTTATCTTTCATAGTTCAGACTAACCAGACTATAAAGGTCTCAGAAGCATTAAGTGATTTTAAAGATTATAAAGATGAAGATTTTGTCCCAATACAAAATGTCAGATTCCTCATGGTATATTACAAGAAAGAAGAAGGTACTAATTTTGTAGAGAATCTCAATCTGAAAGTTCACACTGTATTTCAGGAAGCAGAGTGCAATTATCGAAACAGTATGGAATTGCTATGAGACTCCTCAGTGGCCATAGGCACATCATCATGGTCCCTGGTGTTTGAAAAAGATCCTCTCCCACATGTGAAATACAGCTGTACACTTGGTGTACAACATTTACTACACAACCTAAGTAAGATTTGTATTTAAAACTGCTCTGGCTCTGCTGATAAATATAGCAATAGTGGGAACCAGAATTTCTTTTTAATAATAGCCTAATTAATAACTCTTAAGAATTCAGACTGGTTTGGAAATGTTCCTGACACACCTTCTAAAACATCTACTTTCTTTTATTTCTAGAAATGCATTTTAAATCCCAAGTTTTAAACCTACTTAAAAGTGCTCTTTTCTCTAATTCTGTTCTTCAACAACTGTCTAGTTTTTTTCTTATATCCCCTGACCTCTCTTCATCCTCAGCTCTCTTTAAAGATCACTCTTTTTTGCCCCCTGTGTTCTGTCTGTCATTTATATTTCTTCCTGGCCTTAATTGCTGGGTTCATTTCCCTAATCAGCTTCTTTTCTGTGCAGCTTTGAGGCTTCTTCTTTTATGTCACTCTTCACTGTTGGCAACATTACACTAGTTTCAGAAATATGAAGAAACCCAACATAAGGGCCTGGATGCTCATGATCCCGACCTCTTTGCACTGCCTTGCAGACACAAAAGAAATTATAAAGCCAGCTAAAAACAACTTTTTCAGAAATCTACAAGTACTGCATGACAGAGGTCTCTGAAAGTCTCACAGAGATACTAAGGTGACCACAAGTTGTCACAGACACAGATGAATCTTTCAGGTGCCATGTTTATCAGTAGAGGCACATGGAAAACAGAATAAAATCTGGGATAAAAACATAATCATAGAAGGACATAAAACCAACCACTCATTGTACAACCGACCTAAATATGGGTAAATTTTCTTGCTAAAGATATTTTAGGGGTCTTTGAGGTTCACTGTTAAATTTTTTTTTAACCTGGCTGTTCTGTCCTCAGTACTGTACTAAAACAATAAAAAAAGACAACACTAAAATGTGTGGCAGTCAGGAGTCTTGGGTCAGCAACAATCTTGTTATTTCCATGTGCTCTGGAGTTACTGTGACTTACAGAAGAATTAAGAGGGTGGTAACCCCTAAACTCCTACTATAGACTTTTCCTAAACATGAGGGTTAGCATGTGTTTTGACCGTATCTCCAAGAGTGCCTCAGAGAGTCAGGCCCTGAAGCTTTGCTGCCTCAAGAACTGTGCTGGTTAAGGCACTTTACAGAGTCTCACTTTTTACCAAGAGTGGATCACATGCAACTGGATCACAAAAGCTCCATTCAGCTTTCAGGCTTTAAAAACAGACAGAGTAATTTGCAGTCCAAAGAAAACAGACACAAAAAGAAGAGTGAGTGGAATATAATATACAGATAAAGTGATGATGGACTCAGAGTTTATTATTTTTATTTTTCACACATCCACTTATCCACCTACGTATACACTTTACATCAACATATAAGCAGTCCATCTACTTCAGAGCATTTCCGATGTACTCAGGAGGAATCAGGTTTCAAAATGTATGAAGAATTTCTGGTACTTTTAGTTTAGTCTTGCTATTTCCAGCATTTTACCTCTCCCTACAGAGAACTGATTTTTTGATGTGAGAAGACTAAGACAGTCCCTACTGATTTGAACAACCACGTAGTTACAGACTAATGGAAACTGGGAGAGACATCTGAATGGTCAACACCTCATCATAACAGGGGCTAACTTTACAGTTCGGTCAGGCTATTCAGGACTTTCTCTAGTTAATTTTTAACATCTTTCAGAGCAAACTACACAAAATCACTGGGAAACCTATTCCACTGCATAGTCAGTCTTATTGTAGATTTTTTTTCTTCTCAGCTGTCACAGGCAGCTGCTGAGAGCCTGGATTTGTCTTCTACATCCTCTGCCATCAGGTACACACGCTGATAAAATGACCCATAGGTATTCCCTTTTCTTTTCTTTTCTTTTCTTTTCTTTTCTTTTCTTTTCTTTTCTTTTCTTTTCTCTTTTTTCTTTTCTCTTTTCTTTTCTTTTCTTCTCTTCTCTTTTCTTTCCTTTGCTTTCCTTTTCTTTCCTTTTCCTTTCCCATTCCCTTTCCCTTTTCCTTTTCCTTTTCCTTTTCCTTTTCCTTTTCCTTTTCCTTCCTTTTTTCTTTTTTCTTTTTTCTCTTCTCTCCAGGCTAAATAGCCCCAGCTCCTTCAGTCTCTCCTTGTATGACAGGTGTTCCAGTACCTGCAACCTTCACTGGTCTCTCCCACCACATATCCCTTGCACTGCAGAGCGCAGATCTGGAAGCAGCACCGAGATGTGGTCCCACAAGTGCTGAGAGTGTCACTACCCTTCAATCTGCTGGTGATACTTTTCCTAACTCAGCTCAGGATGTTGTCAATCTCTTTCTGACACATTGCTTACGATCAGCTCGTTCAGCAGGTTCCCATGGTGTTTTCTGCCAGGCTGCTTTCCATCTGGTCGGCCCCCAACATTTACTGGTGCATGGTCTTCTTATTCCCATGATTTTTTCTGGGAATTTCATGAGGTTCCTGTCTACTGGCTTCTCCAGCCTGTCAAAGTCCCTCTGACTAGTACCATACCCATCTGGCACCAGGAACACTCTTCCCCATCTACAAACTTGCTGAATGCCCTCTGTACCAGAATCCAGGTTGTTAATGAAGATGCTAAACTGTATTGGCCCTGATATTGAACCCTGGAGGACACCATTAATGCCTAGTTCTCATTTGGAATTCATACCAACCCTTTCAGACCAGCAATTCAGCCAGTTTTTAATCCAACTCCCCTTCTCAGTCTGTCTGTGAAGGTGTTATGCGAGACAGTGTTGAAAACCTTTCGAAATCAGTATAACCATCAACTCATCCATCAAGCCAGTTATCTTAACATAGAAGGTTATCTGTTTGGTTAAACATAAATGCATGATGGCTACTTCTGATCAATTTCTTGTCCTTCATGTGTTTTGAAATGGTTTCCAGGAGGACTTCCACCATTATCTTCCAAGG
This sequence comes from Rhipidura dahli, assembly GCA_013399225.1. Lineage (NCBI taxonomy): Eukaryota > Metazoa > Chordata > Aves > Passeriformes > Rhipiduridae > Rhipidura > Rhipidura dahli. The sequence continues at coordinate 113,243 of VXAC01006132.1, forward strand.
GATTATGTGGGGCTGACTGGTCTTTAGTTCCCTGGATCCAACTTCTGCCCCTTTTTAAAGACAGAAGTGACTTTCATGGGCACATGCTGTCAGGTCCTATGGACTTGAGCATATTTTGTTTATTTAAATGTTCCCTAACCTGATCCTCCTGTACTGAGGCTGAGGGCTTACATGCTCCATACTCTCCTGGGATTGCTAATTGCTGCTCTTGACAGCAGACAGAGGTCAAGTAGGAATTACTTATTTCAGCTTTTTCTGTGTCCTTTATCATGACATCCCCTGCTCTATTCAGCAACAGATCAACAATTTCCATAGTCTTTTTTTTGCTGCTGATAAACTTTTGGAAACTTTTCTTGTTTCCCTTCATATCTCTTGACTCATCTGTATCCAGGTGAGTTCTGCTTTCCTAACCATGTCTAAGTATGTTCAAGCTGCTTGTCTATATTCTTCCCAGGACATTTTTCTCCTTTTCCACCTCTTGTACACTTACTTTTTGCTTCTGAGTTTTGTCACTATCTTCATCTTTTCACTTCATTTTGTGTTCATTAGGTTCAACTGCTCTGGAGCTTGAAACACGTGATTCTTAAAAACCAACAAATTCTTCTAGAGATCTCTTCTCTCCAGATACATATCCCATAGGTTTATTTGAAGAAGATTCCTAAACAGGCTAAAGTCTGTAAAGGAGGGTTATGGCCTTCCTTTCTTTACTGCTCTCAGGAACACTATGACCTCACGGTCACTACAGCTAAGACTTCCCCTGAACTTCACATCCACAGACAGATTCTTCTGTACTTGTCAACAGCAGGTTCAGCAGAACATCACTGCTGATCAGGTTCTCAGTCACATGTCTGGAACCTTTTTTAAATGCATTCCGAATACCCTGGTCCTTCTGTGTTGTGCTTCTAGCACATATTGTGGTCCTTGCAGTTCTCCATGAGATGAAAGTCCTCTGAAAGTGAAGCTAACTCTAGCAGTCTGAAAATGGTCTTACCTACTTGTTCTCCCTGACCAGGCAGTCTGTAGCAGACACACAAAAATTATTTCTGTTGGTCAGCCTGCTAATCCTGACTGAGAAGCTCTGAGTTAACTCATCATTAATTCCAAGGCCGAGCTTAATGCTTTCCCACTTCTCTCATATAAAAGACAACTTCTCCTACCTTCCAACCCTCCTATCCAGTCTCTAAAGAACCTGTTTACAGGTATTGCAGCACTTCAATTACAAGTTATCCCATCACATGCCTGTGAGTCCAATGAGGTCATAGCCCTGCAACAGCACAGAAACCTCTAATTTCTCCTATTTCTTCCTCATGCTGCATGCATCAGTGTACAGGCACTCAGTTGTGTCCATCTCCTAGAAAAGATATGAGCACTTTCCCAAAAATTTTGTCTTGTACACATTATCATATGCATACAGAATGAGGGATGACCCCACTTCAATGTTCTTTTGCTGATTACAAATGTTCATATCAGCCTACATCCTTTGCATGCTTAAGACAATCTATCACTTCCTCACTTGACTTTTGGTCATTCTTTCTCTCACCATAATTTCTAGCTTAAAGCTCTTCTTATGTGAACTTTGATCTCACTATCCTGGACATCAGGAAAGCAGCCTTTTCAGGGATCTGCTTCAAAGACCACCATAAGAAAAAGCCAAGGAAGGCAGAGGGAGAAAGCTGGTTAATGCTCACAGATCACATCCTTCAAGCTCAAAGTAATGAATCCCAACAAAGAGGAAGTCAGGCAAAAATGCCAGGTGACATGAGTGAATGAAAAAGGAGCTCCTGGACAAACAAACACAAGAAGAAGAAGTAGTCTGTCAAGAAAAGAAAGAAATTGAGCAGCCAGGGATCACATTATGAAAGCTGTTAGAATCAAACCACTCATTAAATATAAAGAGACATCAAGGACAGCAAGACCTGTAACTAAATGCCCTTGTAACTCATCTCTTTACATCTTTCTTGTAGGCTCCCTTTGGCTACTGAAAGGTCACTATTTGGTCAGAGAAGCCTTCTCCTCTCCAAGCTGAATAAACCCAGCTCTCTCAGTCCTTCCTCACAGAAGAGCTGATCCATCCCCCTAATCAACTTGATGGCCTTCTCTGGACTCACTCCAACAGGTCCCTGTTGGCACCCCAGAGCTGGGTGCAGGGTTCCAGGTGGGGTCTCACCAGAGCAGAGCAGAGGGGCAGAATCCCCTCCCTGCCCTGCTGCCCACGCTGCTTTGGATGCAGCCCAGGGCACGTTTGGCTCTCTGGGCTGGGAGTGCCCATGGCTGGGTCATGTCCAGCTCCCAAATCCTTCTCCCCAGGGCTGCTCTCCAACTGCTCATGCCCCAGACTGTGCTGATACTGGAGTTTGTAGTATCAGCTGTTACTGTATTACTGACCCAGGTGCAGCTCCTTGCACTTGGTATTTTGTTAAACCTCATGAGATTCACATAGGCCTATTGTCCAGCTTGTCCAGGTCTCTCTGGATGAATCCTTCAGGCGTGTCAAAACTGCACCACTCAGCTTGGTGCCACCTGCAAATTTGCTAAGGGTGCACTTGATTTCTTTGTTTCTGTCACTGATGGAGGTATTAAAGATCAGGAACATCCCTGTCACTGATATCTGTTGGGACTCTGAGCCATTGACCTCCACTCTGTGGATATGGATACTAAACCACTTCCTTATCCATCTAACAGTACCATCAAATCATTATCTCTCGAATTTAGAGAACAGGACGTTGTGGGAAATAGTGTGAAAGACTTCACAGAAGTCCAGATAAATGACATCTCTAACCCTTCCTTGTCCACTGATGTAGGAATTAAATAATATTTCAAAACTTTATGTATCTTAATTATGTAAGTATCAAGACTAATTAAAGTATCTTTTTAAAATAATGTGAATACTTCATGTGATCTATGCTCTTGTTTGCACAGACACCATGCTACTAAGTATGTCCACCAATACAAAAATTTCCAGTAACATGATTTTTAAACTCATGCCAAAAAAAACCAAAGGAAATTCCATTCAACTTAAACTGATCATTTTATGCCCAGAAGCATAAGAATTAATCATTCTTATTTTTCTCTAGTGAGTGGAATTGCAGATGCTATTAACATAAGCAATTTTCTTTCTTTTTTAGTCTTCACATTCTGATTTATTCTATTTAGTTTGTTCTCTTCAAGCAAGTCCTCTGACTGATAGTGGGGCAGAAGTAGAAAGGGTTTTCTTATAAACTTAGTATTATTCTGTATCTGGTGTATCTGTCTGTTCTTGTGAAAGTAGACACACCATTTCTCAAACATCCCATAAATAGTCAAGAGTCGAGCAGATTGGATCAGGTATGAGGAGTGAAAACTAAGAAAGAAAAAATAAGTATCGGTATAGTTAAAGGAAATAACTGGAGAGTTTTTGAACAGGCTTTTTAAAATGCATTTAATCATGAGAGGTCATCAGAAATTCTCTTCTTTCAGCTAAGTACTGTAAGTAGCTGACCCAGGACCTCAATATCTGTAAAATTCTGATGGAAAATATTCTGAACTATGGGGGGAAAAATCTTTTGAATAACTAAAGAAAATGTTACTACATTCTGTAATCCAATAACACACATCAAAGTTATTAACACTACCCTCTTAACCTGATTGAACTGCACCTAAGTATCAATTCATTTTCAAATCAGATTAAAAAGAAATTATAAGATAAGTTTTGCAGAAATAGAAAGGAATGTGACCTTTCTGTGACTGAGCTGGAAACTAGAAAGCATGTCAGTTCTCTTCATTATTTTCAGAAAGGGAAAACATTGTCTTTGGGAAACTAATTTAAAGAGGGCATGTTGCATGATAGAAATAAGGGTCTCTCATTTTTTAGCATACCTTCCTTTCAACAGAAATAATATAATCTTATGTTCTTATGTAAAGGACAAAAAATATAAACTTCAAATATTTGGACATTGTAGATTAGAAACCATTTTCTATTGCTATCACACTTAGAGTGCAGCAAGCTAAATTCATCTACTGATTTCTACAGAAGCATTTTAAGCCAACACCTGGCCCTCAAATAACTCCATACTTAAAATATATATTAAAAAAGCACAGTTCAGGCTCTTATTCTTATTTCAGCCATCTTCTTTTTTCTTAGTTTCTGTCATCTATCAAATATTTATTCTCTCTAATGCAGAAAGCACATTTTCTGTGTTGGTAACAGCAGCTCGCTAAGTTATCAACCTCTTTTTTACTACAACTTCCTATTTCAAGCCTAGTAATGTACCAGCAGGACTACTTAACCTCTTAGAAATAGCAGCTAGAGAAAAAAAAAGTTAAAAAGGTTGTTTTGCAGAGAACGGTTTTGGACTCTCATTCCATATCAAAGTTTTATGTAAGTTGAGTTCCCAAAAAAATCTAGGACTGATAGAAATAAATTAGTCATTGGGCTGTAACAAAAATACATAACTTCTCAAAAAATATGACAAATGGAAGACAGTTACCTACTAGATATCAATGAGAGTAATCTGAAACATGCCAATTAGAAGTATTTCAAGCCTAAAAAAAGGTCTACTCAGGTACTGGTGATAATAAGCATGTAGGGTAGAGAGTCCTCACCATGGCACATTTCATGGAAATTCACTGCTCTGAGAGAAAATCTGTTTCAACCGATGTAGGGCATACCCAGATGCCAAAATAGACTGTTAGCAGTGTACACCAGTCACACAGTGCTTTGAACAAACAAAACAATACAGTGACAAGAAAAAGATAACCATCTGATTTTAAAGGCAAAGAAGGTAAACCATAATATGACTGATTAGTGGAAACAAAAACAGATGAACCTGAAGCTTACAATGGTTGGGGATGAGACACAGAAATACACTTAGTTTCTGAAATAGCTTTTTCACAAATGACCTACAAAATTTGCACAGAGGGGCATGGATCTCACCCAATCTTTGGGGGCAGAAATAAAAAAAATTAAAAAGTAAAACTCGTGAATTTTTTTAAAAATCTAATATACATGAAGAAGCCTACACCACTAGTCCACAATTCTTTTGCTGACAATAAAAGAAAAAATCCAAATTCTGGAAGATCAGTGAAATGATAATCAATACAGAAAATAAAGAGCAAAAAACAAAAAAAAAAAACTCACTCAATAAACTCACATTTGAACTGAAAAGCACATTTTAAGCCTCTGTGAGAAGGAAAAGAAACTGAAGGCAAACTGTAGCAGCAGATGAAAAGAGCTGTGCAAGAAGGAGAGTGTTACACAACTCCTAGTACCCAATATTACTAATGCTACCCCACAGATAGAGTTTTGTAGGGCTAAACTGAAAACCAGATGGGGTGGATGTGTGTACTGGACATGAAAAGCTGCTATACTCCTGTATGCTGTATTAATTCTACTTCTTTTTGGCCTCATAGTTAGGATGATCCAATCAGCAAAATACTTGGGTGCTGTTCCAGAAGAGTTTCTAGATATTCTAGATAATCAGTCTAGAAGACAAACCCCACAATACTGAGCGACACTTTTATAAAACCTCAAATAATCTGTTACATTACCATGACACACCTGGCTCAAACTTGGCCATGACCAAACAAATGACCTTGAAATCCAAGGGCAATCAATGCCACTTTCTAAATTATCATGAAGTTACACTAATTAATGTTTCTAAGTCTGTAAAGTCAATGGCAATACCAAAAACTAGAGAGATTTCACAATACCAAGATCTTAGCAGTATTTAGGAGAGAAAGCACTAGAACACCAGACCAGAATGAGAATGCTTAGAAGCTAATGTTAGTGGAAAAAAGAGATGTAAGATGAGGCATTTGAAAATAAATTAGTAAAAAATTGACTAAAATACACCTGTACCAATTAAAAGAAAAATGACTGGTTTCCATCACTGTCAGGAGGAAACTTTGCAACTCTGTGGGACAGCTATTCAGGCTGATATGTGAACCTTATGCAAGTCCGTCAGAAAGAAATTTCTGCCAAAAATGTGAATACGCACTAAAAAACTAATTACAAACTTTAGCATGGAGAATGACATATTTGATCTTCACACCATAAAGCAGAGGGAAATAGTGCCAGAGAGGAATGGAAACTCCTTTTCACCCCTTGGAGCATTACTGGTATGGGAAAAACAGCAGGAGTAAACAAGGACATAAAGCGATTATTCAGTTTCTGTTGTTCAACCATTTTAATTGCCGTGTCCAGGCTGGAGTAAGTGCAAGTAGTACAATGAAATCACAGCTAACTAACAGCCCATATTTTAATTCCTATAAAACAGTTTGTTTAATCCAGGGTTCTCATTACACAGAACATTCTCAATATACAAAGTATGAAAGTATTTATGCATTTTAATGTAATAATATTGAGCAGTCACTTGCAAAGTAAAATCACATTTAAAGTTCAATTCAAATTCTGTAGAAAACTTCTTATATATCTTCAAATTTAGAGTAGACTTTTACTTGTATTATGATTGATTGGTGAGCTTGAATCAAACCCAGCTCAGAATACAATCCCAAAATATGTTTGTTATGGTAGAACAGTTTAATGGGAAGAGACTGTATTTAATCTAGGTCTTTGCAATTTAAGAGGTAATTATTTCGGTATATTGTATATAAATACACATTATAATAAATATATCTTTCTAAATACAAATATACATAAATCTGTAACACACACACAATATCAGCAATTTCAAACCTAAATAATTAAAAATCTCAAACCATAGATGCACCCATAACACAAAACAAATGGTAATGATATATTTACTCTTCCTCAGGAATGCACCACTAGTATTTTAATTAAATATGAGGTCCCTGCTACAGGCATATATGTAAGACCCAATTAGTTCTTACAATCTTTATATTAAATACAGGAGTCAACATACATTAAAATACCAAAGAAGTAAATGGTAGTTTCACAACCAAAGTAAAAAAAAAAAAAGTATTTTCTGTATTTTGATACAAAGATGTAGACCAGGTTTGAAAGGTACCAAACTAAAGGTCTTGATCGTTGAAACTGTCTTGGCTTGCCCTTGAAAAGAAGTATGGCAGTGGAGCCAGTAAGCATCATTAAGAGGAGGGATATGAAATGGTTGCAGTTCTGAAATTTACTTCACCTCATTTGTTGTCTAAGCCATCCAGAAAGAAGGAACTTATTTTCACCACTGGATGTCATTCTGAGTCCCTGTGGGTTGAAACCCTAAGGCAGACTGTGAGGATGTTGAATACTTGAAAATGAGTCAAGAAACTTGAGGCAAAACTTCTTTTATTCTTCATGTACAAAAAATAATCAGAAAAATTTCAGTGAGCAATATATGTCTTGCTTATGTACAAAGAAAGATACACAAAATAAGAGAAAAAAACATGAATAATAATTACCTGATCTCCATAGTTCATCAGTAGAGGCTGAAGTTCATCTCCAGTCTGTTATAATAGGATCAATTAATTTTTACATCTTACAAAAAAGTCTTTTCACTCCCTTCAAACAATTTCCCTGCTTACAGAACAGTTATCTTCTCTTACTGTAAATTTGGGGAGGTGAAACAATAAGATAACTCATTTAATGCTTTGTGGAGGAAACAATGGATTATATTTTGAATTATATCCTAGGGATAATACTTAAGCAGGAGAAGGGAAAAAGCTATTTAAAAAGCACAGTACAGATATTACAATGCATTCTTGAGATAACTGCTCATGAGAGAAACATGCATACCACTTGATCTACACTGTGAGCTCAATCTACAGGGAATGGGAGCCCCCATAAACAGTTTCACAACGTAAAGTGCTAAATAAGCCATACAAAAAGCAACCCAGTAATTAAACCACTTCTATACATTTTTAGTGTTAAATTCCACTGATGGCATGCAAGTGTCATATTATTTGGAAGTCTGTTTAGTGGTGCTGCAAAATACTTTCTCCAACAAGATGAAATTTATTCAATTACTTTCTTATTTAGTGAAGTCTGGATGCCATTTTAGGCATTAAACCACTTTGTCTTAAACATTTTGATATTTCAGGACGATCTCTCTCTCTTATGCTGCGCACCATTTGTTTTCAGTATTCTTTTTGTATTGCTATGTCTTTGGTAGCTTCAAGCACTTTCTCAAGGAACACGTATGTCTAACTCAGACTTTTTTGAAGGAAAATGTGGATAGAGACATACTATTGGACCATGTTTTTGTCACTACAGTCATATACAGACTCTCTCCTGGACTTCAGAATCTATCAGATCTCTCTCTAATGTTCCAAGAATCACAGACTGGCACTCAGCTGTAAGCCCAAAGAAAACATTGGCATGATGTCATCATCCTCTGTGCTTAAATTATTTTTTAACTGGAAGTGTCCTATATATGTAGCACCTTCTTTCACCAGCTGTAAGTTACAATGGAAATGGTTGCATATTCATGGTTTTAAAGCAAACTGAAAAGTGCTAGGACTATTTACAAATTTTCAAGTACCATTTAAACAAATGGTTTTAGCATTATTTTGTTTAGCAACAAGTATTTTAAATATTACTCTTATGTGTTTAAATACAATTTTAAATCTTCCCAATTTTAGGATGTCTGGCATGATTTATACTGCTAATTTAATCAAATAACATTCATCAAGCCTCATGTCTACTTAAACTTTTCTTTGATTTCATGTGGGAATGGAGAGACTGCATTCCTTACAGAAATACTGCACTGCCTGATTTATTTTAAATATTTTTATTTTTAAAATATTTTTGAAGTTTAGTCATTAATGTAATTATAAAAAGGCCACAGCAAATTTGTGTTAATATTCTGATTACTTTAGCATGAATAAAGATTAACAGTCAACTGAAAAACACTTTAGTAAGTTCACAGTGGACTTCATTGAAAAGACTCGCTCTGTGTCTTTAATCCTGCCTGAAATTTTGTCAAATACACACATTTTAGGGGAATGTTTTAATCTCAGCTCAATCCACTTTTCAGTAGAGCTATATTCTGGCAGTTCTACAAATAACAGAGACTGTTTTAATACCTACAACCCCCATTTCAGAAAATATTCCTAACAGCTTTTTAGCTAGAGCTTCTGAAAACCAGTCACAGTTCTTAAAGACATTTGCAAAGGTTTTATCTTGGATTAAGAGAAGAAAGTGGCATGACTGCTGCAAACCACAGGTGCTTAACTTTCATGACTAATGAGTTAATCACAGCTTTTCGGTCACCCATTGTTATCTCTTAATCTTTTGTCTCCTACAGCTTTTCATAATTTTACAAAATCTGTAGAGATTACCTACAGATTTTAAAATTTGTTCCTTTGATTAAATTAGTTGCAATCCATCCTAGTGCCTTCTGTGATCTGAACTTTTCTCTAAATGTTTTTCTGACAGCTGATGCGTCTTATATTTTTAAAGAGAATTAAAAAAAAAACCAACACCTAAAACATGGGATCCATTATTATCTTTAAACTGGGCATCTGCGGTGTCAGAATTAACATTAATCAAAATTTTTGAACTCTGCCATTTACATGTAAAGTACTTCTGGGTTTAGCTCTAAAGCATGATTAAATGACAATCCCTTAATTATTTTGTAGCTAGAAAGACGAGTGTGCATTCTCTATTGCCCAGTAACTTCTTGACAGAAGCTGATAAATAGGGTGGAGTGGTTCTGTCTGCACTTAGACCCTTTTAATCTAGACCAAGTGCGGAAACTTTTTGCCAGTATTTTTTTTGGTTTTCCTGAGTTATGATATAGTATTATTCAGACACTTAAGGTATTTTAGAAAGTGTGAGCAATATATTCTGCAGAATTTCCATTATTATTACAGTACACAATTCTGCAATGTCCTGCATTTCTTTACAATAACAGTCCTAGAAAGAAAGAACTTTCCCATCTGGAAAAGGAATATCATTAAGTAATTAAATAATCATACTAACAATGGGGGTAAGGGAAACAGCCTTGTCAGGTTCTGACAATAACTAACTCCCTGTTTTCCTTACTTCAGTAACAATTTATATTGACAACTTTGCCAAAACTTGTTGAAAGAAATATAATAAAATAGTCTAGTATAATAGCCTGTTTTCTTTCATCTCCCATGCCTACAGACCCTCAGTCTAAAAGGTTTTTGAAACTGACAGTGATCTCGCAGAGATGTAAAGGACTGACTTCCTCCTCCCAAGAAATAAAAAATAAATCTAGGTTTGTGATGGTTGGGTTCAAGGCCTAAACCACAAAAGCAGTACATTCTTTCACACTGCAACAAGCAAGAATGGAATTTTTATGAGATAAAAGTAAAGAGAGGGGAAAAAAATACACATGCAAATGTAGAAGTCAAGCTGAATTTCAGATTTGGAGTCTGGATTCAAAGTTCAAAATCCTGATACAGCTGGATAGGCTATGATGGAAAATTCTGTTATTTTGGTCTCTCTCATACTACCCTGAAACATACTGAATTTGATTTTCAATACCGAAAATCTCAAAGTGCAATTTTAGAAATTATCAAAGTGAAAGGCAGCAGAAGTGACTGGCTGTTCATTTGAAACATGATATTTATGTAACACAAATTTGGTCCAATTCAAGCATTAGCAAAAATAATCCGAATGTTCTGATGCAGCCTAAAAACTGATTGAAATCTTTCATACAGGTGGGTATACAAAGATAAAATTGTGTATCTTCAGCCATAACCTGAGGAGATTGGATAGAAACTTATAATAAATATGGCGTGGTTTTGTTTTTTTTTTTTTAAATGAGAAATAGCTTTGTAGTATGGGGATAATTGCTGCTTCAGAACTCTGACAGGGAATTTTTCAGCTCCAAGCATCACTTATAATAATGTATAGCATTAAAAGTCCATATCCATCCGTGAGGATATAGAAGAAATGCAAGGACAGAGGTAAAATGCATGACACAGGAAAGAGTGGGAACAGTCACTTCACAGTACTTAATTTACATGGCATCAGAAAAGCACAGAGCTTAATTTAGTGGACAAGAAGTAATACTACAGCCTTCCACTGAGCAGTTATAAGCATGTATCCCATTGTACTTCTAAGTACGTTTCTTACCCCCACTGAAAATTTTGGATTTTACATATTCCTTGTACACAGAAATAACACAGCAAGGTGTTTTGCATGTCAGGATAATTGGTAATGTACTCCCTCTTACAAGACAACATTACCTGCCATGCTTTACTTACGCTATTGAAAAAACCCACACCCACAGCTAACCTAAACCCAAGCAGCACAATGAGGCTCTCATCCTCTCCCTTCATCTCTTCCATATTCTCTAGAAGTGGGTGAGAAGGTTATTTCCAAAGTCACTCTTCCTGAGAGAAAATAAATTGAAAGATTACCCATGATGCTTGATGACAATTCCCCATTAGCTTTCCCCAAATAAGTTAAATAATTTAAAACATTTCAATCTTTTAGGTCAAGTAAGTAACTGTTTTTTCAAGTCTGCTTTTAAAGTGATTTTGCAATTTAAGAAGGACATGTAGCAAAGCACCTGAAGTTGTGATCTTCAGTTCATAACCATTCTCAGTACAATGGTAATGTTAAAAGGAAAAAAAAAAAAGGAAAAGAAAAATATTTAAAACACAATTATTAGTTTCAAACTTTTATTTCCTCTACAAAAAAAAAAAAAAAGTGTCTCCTTTGCTCCTTTCTCAACCTCTCCCTTGTTCCATCAAAATTCCCAGAATATATATATGCATGTTCTTCCTATTCCTCTGTTAGTGCCCTTGGACCACCTAGTCTAGCCCATCAATTTTTTCAGGGAGTTGGGGTGTGAAATTAGCTACATAGGAGGAAAAATGAGAGATGGGATAACAAAGAGGAAAGTGCAGTGAACAGACACCTCTGCAGTCTACACTAGAACTTGTTTAACATAGCTGGAGAAACAAATTCATAATCAGCTTGCAAATTTTAAAACACTTACTGTTTGTGAAACCAGTAATAAAAAAAAATTTCTATCAGATCTGTTTCAAAGCAAGAGTACATAAAATTTAGTTGTAAGGTATGAAATTACTTCTGCCTTTTACACACATAATAGGATACACACCATAACTGCAAGACAACACATTATTTCTCAAATAGTATAAAATATACTTCTTGACACTCTAATCTTAAATAGTCTATATTTTTCTCTGGAGTTTTAATGCACCTATCATGCTGTACTAATACTACTATGTGCAATCTGGACTTGGAGCCCATTAAAGTAATTTAGACTAAAGGTACACTGAAAATGATTCCTACACAACATAAAGCTGAGTAAAATAGCAAGAGTAGCAGTGGAAATGTTTTGATATATGCACAGTTTTGAGGCTCATTTTAACTGAGAGTTGCTTAACTACCTATTGAACTTAAGAAATATTTTGCTGCCTGGTGACAAGAAATAGTTTGCTCAGACTACACACTAAATTAGTAGATTATATAGAATAGCAAGTTTATCACAGATGGAGACAAATTCTGTCTTTTACTAAGATTCATTTAGCAAAGGAAATGAGAGAGGTAAGCAGTGATGACCTCACATTCCTAAATTCCCCTCAATCTTTCCTATGCTCAGGATAGACCTGCCTCTCATGTGAAATAAGAGCCTGTGACTAACCGTATTTGCTGCACTACTACTCATCTAAAGCTTCAGTGTCTAGTCCACATTCATCATCTAGGCTCTAGACAATGAAGAAAAAGAGCCCTCCTCAGCAGACAATTTATCCAGTTTTAAAATGGGGTTCTAAAAGAGATGAGACTAACTACATTCAGAAAGGGTCTAACTTACTTCATTATCTGAAGAAGGAGTTGAGTCAAATTCATCTGCTAAAGAGCCCCATTTTCAGTCTGATTCAGGAGACACTAATATCAGATTAAATGACTACTGGCACTAGTCTGCCTGACAAACCTTTAGGGGGCTGTTGTAACACTACCACCCACCACATTGTTTCCAACCAGGCAACTGGCATTGGACTTTTATCTCTGCATAGGTGTGCCAGTTTGGCCAAATTTGGAAGAAAATATTTCCTGAGGGACAAGTAGGTTGCCACCACCCCTCCCCCTACCAGGTTCAAGGAAAAAATTATTTTTCCTTGGAGGAAAGTGAAAGAGATAAAAACTATTTATTTAACAAAACACACAGAAAGGGATAATAATGCTAAATCATAAAATCTCTTGCTGTGGAGAGAAACCTGGAAAGATTTCAGAGTCCTTCCGTAGGTGTAGGTGACGGTGTCTGTATCCTCCTCCTCAGGGCTGTTGGTGGGCCCCTACTGGGGCCTGGGAAGAAAAGTCTCCTGGTGTGCTCCAATGTCGTGAAACTGTCCCAAAGAGAAGAAGAAAAGAGGAAAAAAGTCCAAAAATCCCAGGAAAACTCCCTCTGGAGAAAAGAGTCAAAAGCAGGCTGCAATGCGAGCGTGCTCCACTCCTCACTGCCGCTGAGTATCTCCCCAGTAGCCTGTCTGTCCTTGAACACGAACTTTGTTTAAAGAACAGAGTCTCTCAGTCTTTCTTCCCTCTTGCAGGCTCAGTTTAAAGGCACCAGAGCCAGCCTCCAGAGCAGACTAAATGGGATACATATTTCATATTATAATGTCACCCCAGGGCAACAGGTTAAGCAGCATTACCTGTGAAAAACATCACTCTGCTATTACACCTGAGTAGATAAAAATTAATTCTACTGGCATATACTGAGTGACACTGGGGCACTAGCAATGGCAGTAAAGAATTCAAAAAATGATTATGCAAACGGAGTTGTTAAATTCTCCATGAATCATCTGAACAAGCCCTCTCACAAGACACATCCCAGTACAAAAATCCTTCATTCAGTTTTCTAACACTCAGTCTCCACAGAATACACACATTGAGTATCACACTTCTTCTACACACATGCATCTGTAGCTTTGTGAAAATACAAAACAGTGTCTGCTCTCACTACCTACAGTATGAATTGTCTTTCAAGTTGTGACAAAATGCTTTCAAGTTGTGACAAACAGCACCTTGTCTTCAAAGGTTATAGTTTTTCTTACAACTTCTCTTTCACACAGATGTGTATTATGTTTTCAAGCATTCTTCTCTTTCATAAGTCCAAAGATTCAAAGGGTAAGGCTGAGACCCACATATTGTCATTACTGCATGGTATCCAGTAACAGTGTGAATGGGTGAATCCTGTCTCAAATGTCTCCAAAGTTTGTACTCTCTGTGAAGTTTTAATTCGGGTGGGCTACCTAACTCTATTTCCCCTCCTTTTTGTTTCAAATTTTCATGTCATTTTAAACATGACCACAGTTTGTAGCCTTCTCATTCTTTTCCTCAGCAGCCAGCCCCTTATTTAGTATAAATGTCTTCCTAGATGTTCCACCTGTAAATTAATGGTGTCCCTACTGCAACATTTGCTGCTGGCAACTCAAAATTAATTATTCCAACAATGCCAGACATGTAACTCAAAGGTCACATCCAAGATGTCCGCCACAAGCTAACCCTGGTATCATTTATTATCATTTATATGTTATCTACTAATATTTGTTGCAAATTCACACTTACAACAGCTCTCAAATACAAGCTTGTGGTTAGTTCTGCAAAATCTCAATGTTATGGAAGCCTATAATAATAATAAAAAAAATTTATTAGTATTTTAGTGCAAAAGGAAATGTTGAGTTTCAAACTTTTATAAATTAAAAGGTTTTAAGATTGTTTTTGCAAGAAGACAGTTTAAAAATTGTTCAGTTCAAGAATGTCCACATGCTTAATTTCTCATGTGTGTTCTCTCAGTATCGGCATTGTTCACAGGACTTGTGGTCCTCGATGCTGACTATTTATCGTATCCTTTGAAATTAAGATTGGCTCTACCACAGAACCTAAATATTTTTTACCCTTCCAGATGTATAGAATCTACAGTGGGGTTTGAGGGAAATAGATGTTCACTGGGGAATTGTTTTGTTATATACTTGAGTTTTGAGCTTATTTTAGGTGCAGACTATCTGCCATCATTAAGACTTTTATCAGCATGTAGAAGGAAACTGTGACCGAGCCCCTAGAAACTTTGGCCATACTTGGAAACTCTGTTATAAGCTAATTATCAACTGATATTTCATTTCATCTTAGCTGTTGAGTTTCATATTACAAAAACAAACAAATAAAAAACTATTAAAAACTATTATTCCATATAATACATTAAACAGGGCTGGATCAGTTTGTGGTTTTTGTCTATCACATATGGAATCAAAAGAACAGAAGTAATGAATCCTTACATGCTTTTTACCTTGCTTCAATAACCCAGTACCTCAAACTCAATAACTCAAATACCTCAAAAGAGAGGTTTTCTGGCAATAGGTGACAAAAAAGAGAGCTTTGTTTGGTATCCTGAGCCACATCCTTTTGCCACATACCATTCAGAGAAGAGGTGGTATCTTGCAACCAGCTCACTTCTATCATAACATACAGATCTTGATAAAGGTGAAGACACAACCCTAAGGTTGATTTGAAGATTTACAGTATACATTAAACACTAAATTGGGAAACAGTGGTATTATAATTCTATTTATAGGATTGTTTAGCATGGAAGATTTTCTGTGTTAAAAATATACCCTTAATTTTGATTATACAAGATGAATCTTTATACTGAAGATTTAAACAAGTATAAACAAGGCAGTGAAGGATCTGTTATTTTGCAGATATCCGATACAATCACATTTTCACCTTAATGTTTTACTTTTTGCCTTAATTTATGTCCTTAAATCCTTGACATATTTTCTACTCCCTTAAGTTTATTTAACAACTACAATACAAGATAAACACTTGCAAAAACTGCCTTTTTATTTGAAGGGAATAAGTGCATTTCTGCAAACCACCTTATGACTCAAATAAGTAAACAAATAGATACTAACTTGATAAACAAAATAGATATTAACAGGAATAAATCCAACCTATGTACTTTGTATTAGTTTAAGGCTTCTCCTTGCAGCCATAGTTTCTTATCATGCAATGTGCCCATTTTAACATTAATTAATTCATTAATTAACCTGGATAAAGGGAGGAGCACTTGCAACTCTCACTCAATAGCTGTGCAAAAAAAATACTCTTTAATGTTTCTGCAGATACCAATGCCAATCACCTCTTAGGTCAAACAAGCCTCGCCTGAAAGCTTGAGGAAGGAATTTTCCCTTGAGAAGGATAAAAATTTAACTTAAGAAGAAAAGGACTATCCAGGAATTTAGGATTTAATTTACACAAACTGAAATAATCTATTTGTCCCTATGCTGGTGCTTAGTTTGTGGATCCCCCTACAACCCATAAGGAGTAACAGATATTTCTGATTGGCCAGTTTTCCCCTCCACAATGCTATACACCTCTATTAACCGCTGTCAGCCATCGTCTTTAGAAGTCCACAGAAAAGAAAAGTCAAGTCAGCATTCAAGGGAAGAAAAAAAAAGACATGTTAACTCAGTTGTGGGTTATATTAACTTCCTCTCAGTATGTGAGTAAATAAAAAGATTGATGATCTATCCCATGTCATGGCCCCTCAAACTCTTGATGCTGGAATCCTGAGACCTCCTGAACAGGGTGACTGGCATAAAAGATTTTTCTTCAGCACTTAAAAATGCACTAAAAGCACATCTTGTCATTACAGATAAATGACAGCTCTAAAGTTTGTCACATTAAGTGAAAAGCACTTTCAGATCCACCAAGACAAGGATCAGATTGCCTATTATTTAATAGGTTTTATCTAGTGTAACCACAACAAGCGGTTTACACAGAAACACAGTATCAGGGGAAAATATATTTTCATTTCTTTAACAAGATTTGGCATGAGAAAACAAAGAGAATATGTTGATCCAATTATCAATCAGACTAGACAACTTTATTTCAAAAAAGACACTGGGGCTATATTCAAAATTATTCCATCATCTGGTAATCTAACCCTCCTTATTTTGATTTTCTGATCAGATTTATTTGGAACAGAGAGGAAGACTGGGCCTCTCACAACCAACAGGAAAAAAAGTTGTCGATTAAGTCCCCAGAATTTCCATTTCTGCAAAGGATAATATTCACACAGTAAGAAAGAAAGAAATATCAGCTAAAACGTCCTCACCTTATTTTGCTTAATGCATTTGTTCTCTATAAGTGTATAATCCTGCAAGACAAACTGGTTTGTGAGATTATTTCTTCTAAATAATTTCAAAATCATTATTATAACTTTGGATGCGAGAGAGAAATTGCAGAATCACAGAAAAGCTGATTTGGAAGGGACCCACAAAGACCATCGAGTTCAACTCCTGTCCCTGCACAGCACCATCCCCCGGAATCACACCATGTGCCTGAGAGCATTGTCCAAATGCTTCTTGAACTCTGTCAGGCTGATGCTGTGACCACTGCCCTGGGGGGTCTGTTCCAGTGCCCAACCACCCTCCAGGAAAGAACTTTTTCCTAAAATGCAACCTAACCCTCCCCTCACACAACTTCAGGCCATTCCCTCAGGTCCTGTCACTGTCACCACAGAGAGGAGACCAGTGCCTGCCCCTCCTCTTCCTCACATGAGGAAATTTTAGACTGCAATGACGTCTGTTCTCAGTATCCTCTTCTCCAAGCTGAACAGATCAAGTGACCTTAGCTCCTCCTTGTACGGCTTCTCCTCAAGGCCCTCCACTGTCTTTTGCATGTTCTCTAACAATTTAATGTCTTTCTCATGTTGTGGCACCCAAAGCTGCCCCCAGCACTCGAGGTGAGGCTGCTCCAGTGCAGAGCAGAGGGGACAATCCCCTCCCTTCCCTGGCTGGCGATGCTGTGTCTGATGCCCCCAGGACAGGGCTGGCCCTCCTGGCTGCCAGGGCACTGCTGACTCATGTTCAACTTGCCAGTGACCCGGACCCTCAGGTCCCTTTGTTGGTACTGCTGTCTGGCACCTCATTCCCCAGTCTGTCTGTACATCCAGGGCTGCTCATCCCAGGTGCAGAACCCAGCACTTTGCGTTACTGAACTTCTTATGGTTGGTGATTGCCCAGTCTTCTAATGAAGAATGAAAAGCCCAGAAAAGAAAATTTTAATTTAAAACCTGGCTTTTTCATATGTTATGCGATAATCAGGGGCATACTACATATTTCAATGTTATACAAGCCCTTTACGGAGGCAGAGTGTGACACAGATTCCTCCCAGTGTCGTTAAGCTCACTTCTGTTCCTTCCCCTCACTAAATCTTTTCTAAATTCATATTTCAACATAATCATAGCTAACACTTCCATGACCCATGTGTGTTAAAAATGTTCACACTTTTATTTTTCACTTTGTCATGAGTTTATTTGATCATATGCTGGGACCACAGATCTGTTGTGTTCCACAATTTGTATGTTGAAATATGCTTGTTAGGTATCATAACTTTCCACTAGTCAAAAAGGAATCATTGCTCCAGCCAAACTGTCCGTATGTGCCAATCACTATGTGAATACCTGATGTGGCAGGGATACATCAAAGATTTGTGAAATACAACAGAACTGGCTATTTATCTTCACTGTGTACCTTGAAATATTATTTCAGAACCTCCATGAAATAAGAAAAGGTTTTAATTTTCCAGGAAAGCAGCAAGAACCGATATATGCCTGGAAAATTAAGTAATTTTTAAAATATTAATAAATACTGAAATTGCTCCCATAAACTGCAATACATTTTCTCCAGATTTCTTAAGAAAAAAGGCTTTACAAGATTTATAGTGTAACTGAAAAAAAGATGTGTTCAAAACATATTATCACATTGTCCTCTAAAAGCCTCAAAGACCACTCTTGGGTCTTGCTACAAGGGGAAAAAATAAAAAAGATAACATGAAACAAATGAAACAAACAAACAAAACAAAGACATCCAAAAAACCCCCCACCAATGGAATAGACTACCTTTCTTTAGGAATTCACTTTAATATCCTGCACAAAACAAACCTGAAAATGTTAGCTCAGTTCACACCAGAATTTACACCTACCCAAAAGTAGTATTTAGTATTTCAGCGACATCAGAGCCACCAAGTAGAACAAGATAATCGTATCTGCATACTCCAGAGTCATCATAAGTATTATCTTTCTTTCATTAAATGCTTGTCTGCAGTAAAATGTCACTTTTCTGAGAGGAAAGCCAGCATTTCCTTGGATTTTGTGTTTCAAAATGCCTTCAAGCAAAATTGAGTCAAAGAAAATAGGAAATGATCTTCTACCTTAGGCCTCCAGCACACGTGCTCATCACAGACAGTGAACTGGTGGATTCCCATACACTGATTCCCTCAGATATATCTGCTGGATAACGCACTCTTGTGGGGCAGCATGTCAACAAACATTTTTACTCTTCTGGAAAACTTGCGGTGGTTGTGTAATGCAGACAGAAAATGTCAGTCTGGATCAGCTGAGATGCACACCTTCAGACAATTTGTATGAGGCAATTTTATATATATGCCTGTAAGTTTGTCCTGGCTGACAAACTCTTTTTACAACAACCCACCCAGCTGAAAATGGAGGCCAACTGATGCAATCTTTTTGGACTTTGGAAAAGCTTCTGGAACTGTCTCTCTCAGGATCCTGTTGGACAAAATGTCCAGCCCACAGCTGGATAAACACATCCTGTGGTGGGTGAGCAACTGGCTCAGGGGTTGGACACAAAGGATTGTAGCCAATGGGGTAACATTCAGACTGGGGACCTGTCACTAATGGGGCTCCACAGGGCTCCACCCTAGGGCAAATCATCTTCAGTACCTTCATAAATTACTCAGATGCAGGACTCAAGAAAGGGTAAGTTTTCTTATGACACAAAATAGGGAGGAGCAGTTGACTCCCTCAGAGGCAGAGAGTCCCTGCAGAAAAACCTACACAAAGCAGAGGTCTGGGAAATCACTAACCACACAAAGTTTAGCAAAGACAAGTGCTGGACCTGGGATGGGTCAGTTATGGACATACAGACAGACTGGGGAATGAGTTTCTGGGAAGGATTGCATGGAAGGGACATGGGGATCCTGCTCAATGGAAAGTCTTCAATTTTCTCATGAGGGGAAGTGGAGGAGCGGGTGGGTACTGATCTCTTCTCTCTGGTGACCGGTGACAGGACCTGAGGGAGTGGCATGAAACTGTGCTGGCAGGTTAGCTTGGATACCAGGCAAAGGTTTTGTTCACGCAAAGGGTGGTTGGTCACTGCAACAGGTTTCCCAGGGAGGAGGTCAAGGCACTAAATCTGCCAGAGTTCAAGAACTGCTTGGATCATGCTCTCAGGAACATGATGTGATTTTTAGGGTTGTCCTGAGCAAGACCGGGAGCTGAACTCCATGATTCTTGCAAGTCCCTCAAAATTCAGCATATTCTATGATTCTATGACTTTTTATACTCCTTCAGAATTTAATGTGGAAGCTTTACTATTGGGAATAAAGTTGAAGCTCCAGAGCCCAAAGCTCCCTCCTCCCAGTGGGAAGTCAGCCACAAAGGCGGGGCAATACACTCCTGTGAGAACTCTCTTAAAAATGGGGCATTAACTCAGAAACAAGAGATGAGGCAATTCCGTGCATTGTCTGAGAGATCTGCACAGTATTTGACACAGTTTAAAGCCTCTGTTCCCTCTGTCTTCCCTTTATGAATTATAAATCACATGGGACCCATGTACTCCCAGTAACATATGAAGAGGCAACCTGTACTCTGCACCAACATCAGTGGATCTCGTTTTCTGTGGATTACTCCACAGAGACTAGTAGATATTTCTTCATACTGCAACTTATTAAAAACCTTTTAAGATATAACCATTGCCCCAAGGAAGTACAGTGCATGGAGAGCAGACTTACACATCTAGAGGGAAAACTGAACACTAAATTTGAAGTTCTTCCTGAAAACAGTCCAACAATTGCTTTACCAGGATGAGTCACAGATATAAATCGTGTTTTGACAACAAAGCATGGTATATATCCTTCCTTTAATATTATTATTTGGCCTGTCTGAGTAGCAGTTTTACAAGGTAAAAAAAACAGTTATTTTGCTGTAAAATAACGTCTGTTGCAAAATCATGACCTTTTCTTGTAAAAAATTTACAAAATCCGTAACAGTGATGCAGCGAGAGCTGTCAGGTCAGCTTGTTTATGGGCTCTGTGAAACTTCTCAGATCTCATTTGCAAATATGTGAAACTATATATATGTGTTCTAGGATTTCTTTATCCCACTATAACCATATCTTTACTGGATTAAACACATTGAATTGATCTATCTTGAGCTTCCTATTACAAAGAATGACTATTGGAATGTTCCAGAGAAGAAGAAAATAAGGTTTCTGTGTTCATGTACTTTCGAAAAGGATGGTGTTCTCTACTTGTGTTTTGGTTTGAATGCTTTGTATTTCTGACTACCAGAAAACACACAAATGTAGTTTAAGAAAATTTCCTTGTATGGAAAAGGCATAAACTTGAAAAATCTAAAAAAACTTCTAAAAACTTTTCCTGTAGGAAAAATTTCTCTGTGTGAGTTATACTATTAGAACAACTAGTATGAGGAAATGTATAGCAAGATTTTTTAGAATTCCATATTAATTTGAGGGATATTACACTGATTGGGTTAAGGTCCATGCCATCACTGGTTATACTTGCTGCAACCGGTACAATTTGAAAATGTCTAGAGCAAGCAGAGACTAGACACAATCACATCATGTTCCATGCATTTCCAAAATGTGGCAAGACAAAATTGCATTTGGACCCTCCCCTCAAACATCATCTCAAAAACATCCTAGCAGTTCTGTGGTGCTGCCTCAGAGATGCAGACAGGAAGGAGGTCCATCTGCTTCTAAATTTTGGACCATGATTTAGTACATCCCTTTTTGTGCGCAGTAAGTCTGGATTCTGAAATTTAAAACCTGTGTTTCTACACAGGAACACAGCAACAGAATTGGTTTTAAAAGGGAACTTGTGAATATCATAAACAATTAATGCTACTGACACCGCATATTGTTGTAATATGTGCTATTGAGCACGCTGCTGGCAGGGAGGAGGCTGGAATGGCCTCTGGCTTGGACAGCCACAGGGGCTGCTGGCAGAAGACATGCCAGCTGACAGGCTTTAGTTGCAACAGTGCCTGGGGACCTCCCAATGCAGCGCCTGACTGTTCATTGCCTTAGCGACTGTATTTCGTTTGATTACTAAAGCCCACTTTCTCTTAATTGCCTCCTGCTGCCTGGCCCATTTTACACCCTGGAGTGGGCTGCTTGTGGCACTCACCTGGGTGCCTTCAAGGCCACACTGAGTGGAGGGGCATCCCGGTCTAGCGGAAGGTGTCCCTGCCTGTCTGCGGCAGGAGGGCTGGAAACAGATGGTCTTTAGGCGTCTTCCAACTCAAGCCGTTCTATGACTCCGTGATTCTCACAACACTCAAACAGGAAAAAGCCACCTGAATGTCAATGGGAATATTACTTTAGTCCCTTTTAGGCCTGGCTCCGTGGGGTCCCGTGTGCCCCCACAGAGCTCAGGCAGGGAAAGTAATATGTCAGTAGTAAGGAGTTGAGAAGGGCATTGCTATTTACCCCAGCAAAGCATGAGTTTATTTGTCTGTGCCCTTCAGAATCTCCAAGCAAATACCCAGAAACAAAGCCAAGCTCACAGTTTTCCCGGGCTCCAAGGAGGCGGGATTAGGGGAAAGAGGACCAATAGGAGAGCTCTGGGGGAGAGGCTGAGGCCAACAGCCAATGGAAGAAGCCAAACGGGGAGATTGACAGCACCAGGATCATACAGCCTGGGGCAGGGGCCTCCCCGGCTACCCCAATATTCCCCTCGCATCACTGACTACCACAGTGGAAGTCAAGCCAGAGGGGACTCTGAGAAAAAAGCATGGTTTGAGTGCACAGCAGATAAATGCATAACACAGAAATAGCTTGTGAAGAGCACAGAGATGCTCACTGCTGCTGGCCTGGCACGATCGGACGCCAGGGCTCCGCAGTGAGTAGGGCCCTGTAGCAGTCCCTCCAGCTGTACCAGCTGACACAGGACACCATGGCCCAGGCCAAGCTCCCCTGCATGGCCTTACCCAGGGCTGGGGGAGCCCTGCTGGACCCTCCATGCCTACAGTGTGTCCTGCCCGGCAGGCCCCTTAGCTGGGCACCCTCCTGGACCCACCACCTCCCAGTTCCAGACATAAGGACCCAAATAAAACTTCGGCTAAACCTAGACTTGTCAGTCCTCCATAGTTTTTTGTGCACCCATGTGTTTGGGAAGTTTTGACTGCTAATCATAAAATTGTAATTACAGTCTACATCAAGCAGCTTTTCCAAAGTGTTAAGCATTCACTCTCCTGTATGGTAACATCACATTGAGATGGCAAATTAGGACACTTACTTATGTGTTTCTTCAGCTTTGTAGTGTTCCACTGCGTTTGTGCCAAAACAGTAACTTACCCTCTCAACCTTTTCAACCTTTTTAGACAACTCATGCCACACAGAAAAGAGCATCTCAAATGTCCACTGAAGAGCTGGAAATTGAATGCAGGCAGCAAAAAGCCAAGATGACAAACTTGTCGTTTTGTTTATAACTTGTAGTATAGTGCTGTTTTCAAATACGCGTTTCAGCACTGAATATATTAACATTTACTTAAGCAGGAGTCAACACTGAAAGTCATTAGTACCCTCTACTGGTTTATTTTGTAGCAGCAGGCAATCCGTCCGTCCTTGTCCTAGTGACTTCTGTGCAACCCATGTTCTTAATAGGATCTGTGGCTAATTAAGAGGGATAATTATTCCTGAGTAATTTACCAAAAAAAAATAAAGGAAAAGGAGGTGGAATTATAAAAAGAAATGAAGAGTTGGGCACGGTTTTATCATCTGATAGGTGGATTACTCAGAGCAAAGCCCAGCTTGGGGTCTGTTACAAAGTCACATCAACCCAGCCAGTTGTACCAGGAGAAGAGCTGACCACAGTTTCTCTGCTGTTTTACAGAAATGATGTGCCAGGACTTTTAAAAGTGCCTGCTTTAAGCCTCTTAAAAAGTGCTTAAATGCTGTGATCATCAAGAATTTCCCATTAATTGCCGTTAGATTCCCTTGCTTTCTATAAAAACCAGTCTTGACCACACAGAGGTAAGGGTATCGATGCAATAGACAGAGATGCGCAGACACCCAAAGTCGCTGCTTGCATTGTGAAATCTACCTGCTTCCCACCCAGCCAGCCCACATCAAGCCTTCTGGGTACACACATTGTCCAGCTCAATCCCTGCTCCAAGCCCCTAAATTAAAGACTGGTGCCCTTTATTCTGTGGGCCATGGTATCCCATTGTGCTACATCAAGGCACAGAGATACATCTCGGAATCAGAACATCACAGTGGGAATAAAGGACTGAAGAGAGAGGTGCTAAAAGCTGGTGGGGAAGATACTGACATTAAGCATTTTGTGCTACATTTTCACAGGCTGGAACATAAACAGTCTCTGTTATCTCCATCCATTGGCTACAGAGGAAAATGTTTTTCCAACTAACTAAATTATGTCTGGATGCTTTAACATACCTGTGATGGTAGTCGAAAGAAAAGATTATATAACAGCCATCATTCTGTAACAAGAAATCACAACCTGTTATGATCCACTGAGCTCCTTTGAAATCTCTTGCTTGAGCCTTTTGCTAAGATAGCATTCACTCCTGTGGAACAGCAAGCCAGATCAACAAAAAATTAAGTGATTGAGAAGAAATACAGAAAAACTTTGTAACTCCAAACATCCTTCAGTCTTCACAGGTGGTTAGAGTAATTTCTTCCTGTAAGTGCTTAGAAGGACATGTACTGAGAGGACAGTGAGAATAATGCAGTTTATTTAATATCTTAGCAAAAAGCTAATGTGCAGTACCTGCTGACAAAGTTTAGGGTAACATCATAGGAAATAATATCATGAAACAATGTTTTTAGCTTCTCAAGATCATTCCTTTTCCATAGTACTGCAGCAAGGTTTTTAAAGTTTATTAGAGTAGCAGGCTCTAGAAGACAGGAAGCCCACTGTAGTCCAAGCAAGAGGAGGTTCCTTCTATCCTTCTAGTATGTACATTTTATTCTAGAAACAAACCTTAAGTCTGAATAGGCTGTAAATATATTTCTGCTTTATTGTTATGATTGTGTATTATTTATGTTAATGACAAAAGTACCTAAAGATTCCAAAGATGCTAAGTACACATAATTCTAGATACTGGGTAAGCACATTTAACTTAAGGCAAACTGCCAAGCCTTAATAATTCATTATGAGTTCATATTTTGATACAAAAATAGTATCAGTGCCCATTGTTTCAGAAATACCAGAGGACACTTTTAGCAAAACTGTGAACTACACCCTAACCTTGTGCAAAATTGTACTCTTAGTCAAGAGCTACTCTCCCTGCCTCAAATGGAACTGCATTATCTAGATACTGGCAGGCTAGACAGACATGAAAATGGAATTCTATATAGCATGTGTGTTTGTCTAGTCAGATGTCACCCCACAACCTAATGAGATCTGAACTGAAAAGGTTTATTTAAGATTAAGCAGAGAAAAAGATAACTGAATGTAACTTAAATAAGGAAACTTAATTTCTTTTTAGTAGAGAACACATCTTTCATTAACCTGTCATGACTTAAGGCTCTTTATGAAAAAAATTATGTCTTTATATCTAGTTTGCTTCTGCAAGTCTGCAACAGCATTTCACATCATTTTTAAGTCCCTTAAAAACATCAACAAAACAAATTGTTTTCTGAATGTCAAGAGCTATAGTGACAGCTCCATCATCTAAAAAGATGTGGTCACTCTTTAAGGATAAAAAGTTCTGTCTGCTTTTAACAAGTATTAAAGGAACTGTTTTCTCAGGGAGTTTGCAGTAGTGTCCATAGCTTCCTTCATCATCTGCTGTGCATGTAATTAAATGCCTTGTTAGTGGTAAATTACAGAAGCTGAAGAAATTAGAGAAAACAAAGATATAAACATGACTGGAGACAGATTTTTCAGCTTGTAGCATGAGTTACAGAAAGTAATTTTACTATTCTCATTTTTAAAGAATGCCAGTTTATTAAAGAAATTCCAGTTTTAAAGTCTTCCAACCTGCAAAGACATCTCTCATCTTTGGGAAAATCTTCCAACCATTACTACTGAATAAATGCAGTTAGAGGCATAAAAAGCAAAAAACTCTTCAGCAAAACAGACTCCACCATTTTCAAGCCTTGCTACACCCATTAAAACACAACCACATTGAGTAAAAGTTCATCATGCCAAAACATGTGGCTATGCATGGTGTCATCTACAGATTAATGTCATTGATCTACCAGGCATCTTAACTCATGACTAACACTGGTAGGTACTCCTCCACTGTGCTTATTTTGATATAAAAGTGGTTTTTGATATAAAGGATGTGAATCTGAATTAAACCTTCTACAAAAGGCTGTGATTGACAAGACTTTTTGGAAAGAAGTGCTCTCTGCCACAATCCATTTGGTCAGAGTACGGATCTGATCCAGCACTTGGCCTGATACGGATCAAGACCTTGTATAAATTTTCCACACCTCTGGACAGTGCCTGAATTGCACAGTAACATGGTCTTCTCATTTCTCTATTTCCCTATTTCTCTACCTTAAGCCCTTTTACTTCACACAGCTAAAGAGAATTTCCTAGGAAAACTGGTAGGAAAAAGTAGAAGAGATATTACTGTTGTTAGAGAACTCACCTAGCTGTCTAACCTCCAACTCCATAAAATATTCATAGGAAATTAAATAACTTCACAGAAGGAAAAACACAAGTCTGGAGTACCTAATAAAAGTGTGTTGTATTAGCTCTCTTCTCCAGATCAGAAAATAAAGACACTTAGAATTTATCCCATTGAACATTTTATCCACTAATTTAAATGAAGAAACCTTTATATTTTGTTTTTTCTCATTACATAGGATTGACCCCAGCTTTAGGATTGGGTTTACCATGGAGTAGCATTAGATGTTTCCTTCTGGTTTGGGCTTAACTAGCTAATTAACTGTGTAGAACAGGAATCACAGTCTTATTCCCCTCCTTGGCATTCTCTACTGATGAGGTAAGACAGCCCTCTGCTTGTATTGCTGGATCCAGTGAATGTTCTGCTTTGCATTCAAACTTGCCAGTCTTTGATAGAGAGGGCACTTACTGCTCCAACTAAACCTAATGGTTGAAATGACATACAC
This sequence comes from Rhipidura dahli, assembly GCA_013399225.1. Lineage (NCBI taxonomy): Eukaryota > Metazoa > Chordata > Aves > Passeriformes > Rhipiduridae > Rhipidura > Rhipidura dahli. The sequence continues at coordinate 140,294 of VXAC01006132.1, forward strand.
AAAGCTGCTGGAATAGTTTGCTATACTGAAGACTTTTCCAGGAATTGGGAATTGTGTCTAAAAAACATGTAAAGACTGAATGATCTTAACATCAGTGTCATAACACTTCAAATAAATCATTTAATTCCTGAGCATATTCTGTTGGAAAATATTTGTATGTCAAACATGTTACAGTACAATATTTAAGAAATTGATGTGAAATCAAAGCAAGGAAGAGTAAATACCACAGCAGACAAATTTTCTTGTCTTCTTTCTGCCCAAATCAAGCAGTTGCATTCTGCATTGCTAAAATAGTTGTAATTAACCTTTAATCCTAATTTTAAAAAGGTGATAATTTAATTTATATAGCTGTTCATATGCAAAATATTGTGCAACACTGGTGATTGCAAACCCTCTGTGATGAGGTGCACATTTGGAATCAGGCTTTTAAGCAAAATCCTTCAGAGAGGTACATTTCAGTTCATATCATAATGAATTCAAGGTACAAATGACATGTGAGCCTACCATGTGAGGCTACACATGAACAAATTCCATGTGAGGCTACCATCCACATTGCTTAGTTAAAACTGTAAATTGTGGATTCAGTTATACACCTGCTTGCACATCAGAGTAGAAATTTCACACTCAAAGGCTTTGCCATTTTTGTCATGCTAGCAGTTTAGATTGAACTTGCCTAGAAAAACAGATTTAGAAAGTGTGTGCAAACCCTTTGTTGACAAAGTGTATTCCATTCAAGAAACAAAGGTTATCTACTAGTGATCCCACTTCACACACCCCACTGAGAGGTGAAACCACCCTATAGTGCCAATAAAAAGGATCTACACTGCATTACAAAAATTTGAGATATGTGAATATTCTGACTTGAGCATTTTTCCTGGGTGCAAAAGGCAAATTGTCTGTGGGAGAAGGACTGGGGACTGCATCATTGCAAGACCATTTGTCAGTTGGCTATGGGGATAACAAACCAGGTCTGAGGAGCTGAACTCCGAGATTCAGAAGCAATGACTGAGAAGAGCACTTGGCAAAATGGAATATCTGAGGCAGAAAATGAGAACATGAAGAAACATGCAAACAGTTTAAATGCCTCTGTTCAAACAAGAAGCAGTGCAGCACAAGTTCAGCTGTTAAACCACTGCTTTTGCGTAACATGGAGAATTCAGACAGCAGCTCACCGACCTCCTGCCAGCACCAGCTGGGCATAAAAGCAGGAAGAAAATTAGTTATTGCACAACTGCAGTGCAGCCTCTACAGCTACCTGGCAGCAAAGTTGCACAAAGACAGGTAAAATTATGAAAAACTAATAATTTAGGACCTGAGCCTTCCGGAGCTGGCTAGGAGATTAAGAGATTAAAACAAATAAATACAATAAAAAATAAAATCTCACAGAACACATTTAATCTGCATTTCAGGTATTGGTGATAAGGTTAGAATAAACAGCTAATTACACTATATGAAATGTACGTTTCAGTTTTGCATGTTACAGGAGCTGGTTGCTTGTACTGACTTTGGAAACAGTCATTTCATTCCCTAGGCCCCACAGAGACAGACTAGCTGCATGCACTGGCATTCATTCCTCTCTAAACATTACTAAATCCAGGGAATTATACTTGCATGCTCGATAAAGGGCAGAACATATTCTATAAAGAGTATATTGAAGATCCCGGATAGAATGAGTTCTAGTGCAGCTGGCATTACCTATATTGCAGAATACAAGTGCCAGTGACAGGTAGGGTACAAAGAAATTGACTTGGTATCCAGGATAAACACCACATCTTTTTACTTGCAAATTGAAAGTGTTAGATATGGAAATTAGGAAAAAAACAAGAAATTCCAGCTGTGACTTTTCAGAGTAGATTTGTTCTTCAGTTTATTTTTTTCAATATTTTCTTCTCTCATATATCTAGCCTGTCTTAAATGCACAAAAAATATCTGGGTAAGAAAGATCTCCAGTAGGAGATCTCACTTTGCACCTGCTTATTTTTTCTGAAGTCTGAAATATTCATATCACTTTCAGGAATTTTGGCAAGTAAAAACAAGAACAGTAAAACTTTCTACATTCTATGTAGCATCTGAAATAGAAAGGTCTGTAGTCCTTTTCAGGTTGGTTTTCATCTTTCTCTTCTATTCGGCCTAACTGGATGTTCTGCCTCACAGAGATGCTCTGCCTAGGTTTTATTCAGTCACACTAATTCAGAAGTCATTCTCCCTGTATAGGAGATTTTCCAACCCCTGACCATATGTTTTTTTTCCTTAGATCAACAAATAGGCTTTACAGAGTTGAGAGGTCAATGTCACCCTTGGCATACACAGTCACTGCACAAGCACAGCTGTCAGTGTTGACACCAGCACTTAACTTGGATGGGCTAAGCTTGTCTACCAGGCCTTTTTGACAAACCATCCCAAGAAAAGAGTTGCCATCTTGCCAAGACAATTTGTTGCAATATTCAACAAACCAAGACTTGGTTTCCATAATATGGAGAAAAGATAAGCAGTTAATCTTCACTCATGGAGATATTCTGTGCATCCTTTCACCGGTGTGAGAAGCTCAACAAAAAAATTTTCAATTAATGGGGTAATTTAAGCATAATGGAATGGGTCACCAAACACTTTCTTTCTCATAACACTCAATTACAGTCATCAGGCTTGAGAGGTCAACACATGCAAACCTCAAGCTGAACAAGTCCAAGTGTTGGGACAATTTCACACACAAACACAGGCTGGGTGGAGAATGGGTTGAGACCAGCCCTGGGGGGAAGGATTTGGGGTGGGTGCTGGTGGGTGAGAGGCTGGACAGGACCCAGCCATGGGCACTCCCAGCCCAGAGAGCCAAACGTGTCCTGGGCTGCATCCAAAGCAGCGTGGGCAGCAGGGCAGGGAGGGGATTCTGTGCTCTGCTCTGCTGTGCTCTGGTGAGGCCCCACCTGGAAAATTACATCAGTTCTGGGGTCCCCAGCACAAGAAGGATATGCACCTATTGGAGTAAGTCCAGAGGAGGATCACAAAGGTGACCAGAGGGAGCACCTCTCCCACGAAGTCAGGCTGGGAGAGAAATGGGGTTCAGCCAGAAGAAAAGAAGACTCCAGGGATACCTCACAGCAGCCTTTCAGTACCTAAAAGGGGCCTATAAGAGAGCTGGAGAGGGACATTTTACAAGGGCATGGAGCAATATAACAAAGCATAATGACTTCAAACTGAAAGAGATTAAATTTAGATTAGTTATTAAGAAGAAATTCTTTACTGTGAGGATGGTGAAGCACTGGCAGAGGTTACCCAGAGAAGTTGTCCCCTGCTCACAGCAGAAAAGTTGAACTAGATGATCTTTAAGGTCCCTTCCAACCCAAAATATTCTATGATTGTATGATCAGGAATGAAACAATGGACTGACTTGATCTGGTATTTTATCTTCTTTTAAACAGCCAGACTTCTAACTACAAAGAAACAATACTGCTAGCAGCAGTGTGGTCAGGAGCAACAAGCCTTTGTCAGGCATCCACCACCCACCCACCCAGTCTTCAGATGATGATGGCAGGCCATTAACTTGGCAGCTCAGCACTTTTCTGCCCGCCCTCTGGCAGCCATTTCCTCCTTGACAGTGCTAAACCCACTTGCTGTCATAATGACAAACCGGGCTTTACTCCTTTACCATGTCAGCTAACAAATTACAGAATGAAACTTTTGTACATGAAGTCTCCAAACCCAAAAAGTAATTATCATATTTTTCACAGAATGAGCTGTCAGAGCATTACCAACCCAGATGCTACTAGATTCCAAATTGCTCAGTGTATAATCTAAACTATACTGTTTGTGAAACATCTGCAATACTTTCTGCAGTACCTGTACTACACATGGCAGTACAACATTCCTTATGGACTGTAGAAATCCAGGTCTGATGAGGTTTAAATTTTGTACACGTGGTAAGTTCTCTGACAAAACAGAAACACAGTCAAATATGGATCTGTTTGGGAATGTTTTTGCTTTTTTTCTTAAGGAAATACAAATGGATGTTGCAGAGCAAGATACCTCTTAGATGCAAGATGGATTGAGTAATCAAAGCAGTAGCTCCTGGGTCCAGAACAGGCAGCTGGTCCATGCATCTACCTGGACTCAGCAGGACAGGGTATGAATTCCTGGCCTTGGTCAAGAAGAGCGTGCTAACACCTGGGTTTCTTATAAGCTACATCAGTCCTCTGTTTCAGACATCTTTTCTTCTGTTTTTCTGCAGGAAAATAAATCTTGGAGGACTAAGGTTTTATTTCAGTGTAAATTGTCTATAATCCCAGATTTCAGGATTTTATGGAGTAAAAAAAAATATTTACTGTCTAGGTTTTGTAGAAGATTATATACTTTCCCTGGGGTAGTATGGAAGTGCTTCAGTCTTAGAGCAAAAAAAAAGTGGTTTGGAATGTTTTGTAGGACCAGTTTATTGCTTTATATTGGCTAGAGAACTCCCAGATTTATTAGTCTGAATTGCTTTCACACTGATGAGTCAGTCTTTTCAATGCTCCATCTCAAGATTGGAGTTTAGAGAATAACTTGTATTACCATTCAAGGTGGCAAGTCTCCCAAGGAATGACAGTTGTGAATTCACTGGAAATAAAATAATCTTAATTATTCAAAACAATTCCACTCAATTTCAACCACTCCAGATTTTCAAACTTGCTCCATACACATGCTTTTATATGCAGAAAGTAAATACATTATTTGTATGTGCATAACTTTGGCTCAGAGTACAAACCCCAGGGATAGTATGCAGCTCCGAATACACAGGTTACAAGAAATAATTTAATTTATAAGCTTTTAAGGCTGTATTAGCTCCATATTAATTTTTTCTGCACTTCTGCCTCTCCAGATGTTGAAGCAATAGAAAATAATCCAGGAGGAGTTCTGATGCCACCTGCCAGTATTAAGTGCTGTGAGCTGCAGCCACAAACTCTGCTCCACAGGTAAATGTCTGAGGTGCTGTGACCTCTGTTTGTGGGTTTCAGGCACAAGAAAAAGTGGGTTTAGACTGGACAGTGCCAACATATTCTGCAATATGCCTGCTAAGGTTCAGCACAGCACAAGAAATAAAACCCAAGCAAGATAGCATTTAGGGTGAACATAGTGAGCTGTAAGAGATACAACTGTCAGCTGCTCAATGAGACTGTTCCATGTACGTTGATATGAAGGAATAACACTACATCTGAGCAAAACAGGTGGACTCTGTGCATACCAAATATTTGGCTGCAAAATCTTGGTAGTCAATGGCCAGAAGGAGCCAAATCTCAAAATGAAATATGATTGGAACATTGCTAACAGATCATTAATGTTCAAGTACTGAATAATGGGAACTGAGAACTGTTTTGAAACTCAATGTGCCTGAAGACCAAAGATCACAGATTCATTTACAAATCACAGAAGAATGGCAGGCTGTATCTGCAGTTGTTCTGCAGGTATCTACAGGTCTATCTTAATGAAGAAAACCATTCAAATATTTCAGTTCCCCCAAGTACACTGGTATTTTTGCAGTACACTGTGATAAAGGGTTCATTTCTTACACAGGAAATAGACCATTTTTACAAATTCCTAATATACCAAGCAAATTTCTAGGTAAACATTTCCCTGATGACCATTCATCTGCCCATTCTGAACTGTGAGATTTGATTTCAAAAGTTTTTCTGCTCTGTCCAGCAGTGAAATAAACAGACCTTTCTAAACTTTTCTTAAAAAATAACAAGAACATCCCACAGCCTTGCAGCCAGAGTAATCATGTGGCCCTCAGGATACTTCCATTTACATTTGGTCATCTGTGTTGGCTTCAGCTGGAGTAGAGTTAATTCTCTGCAGAGTGGCTAGCATGGGGTTGTTTTGGATTTGTGTTGAACACAGGGTTGGTAACACAGAGATGTTTTCGTTATTGCTGAGCAGGGCTTGCACAGAGCCAAGGCCTTTTCTGCTTTTCACACTGCCATGCTGGTGAGAGACTGGGGTTCAAGGGAGAATGGGAGGAGACACAGCCAGGACAGGTGACCCCAACTGACCAAAGGGATATTCCAGATCGTATGGCAATCATGTGCAGGATATGAAGTGGGGGAAGAAGGAGAAAGGGGAGGACATTTGGTGTGATGGTGTTTGTCTTCCCAAGAAATCATTATGTATGATTGGGCCCTGCTCTCCTAGAGATAGCTGAACACTTCCCAGCCCATGGGAAGCAGAGAATTAATTCCCTGTTTTGCTTTGCTTGTGTGCACAGCTTTTACTTCCCCTATTTAAGTGTTTTTATCTCAACCCATGAGTTTTCTGCCTTGTACCCTTCTGATTCTCTCCCCAAACTTGCTGTGTGGGAGTTAGTAAGTGGCAGCATGGGGCTGGGTTGCTGGCTGGGGTTAAATCACGGCGCCTTCATATTGTCACACACGCTCTCTATCCTGGAGTGAGTTTCATTTAATAGTTTCTTGTTAGAAGCATTTCACTCTCTACAGATAGTTGTTTAATTGAAGTGAGATTTGACCTTGAGTGCTGTATATGAAGCACTCAAGGTCAAATTACTGCTGCCTCCTTTTTTGTGATTTTAATATGAAACTACATCCAATGGACTGAACTTTCCTTCTGAAAGTTTAGTCACACCTGGTAAAGTCCCATGAAAATACATTTTGTCAAAAATACTCTGAACCAACTCACACTTTCATTAAGCTGTGGCATACAAAGGTGTCTAAGATGCATGATGGGAGCAAGACTCGACATGGAGAGACAATACTGGAGGAAAAAGAGACTCCGAGATATCCAGCAAGGTATTCTTTGATTCCTTTAAAGCAATCCCATCTTTTCTATTTTCCGCTTAAAAGATGGGGTCAAAAATGTGGAGCCTTTTCTCCCTTCAGTGTCTTGAAGACATACTTAGGTATTGCTGATTGCTTCTTCTTCAAGAGCTAAAGAAATATGGAAGAGTCGTCTAGGGATGAGTCTCTCTATTCCCTTATGAAAGATAACTATATGAAGCTTTTCACTTAGAGAGAAAGTTATATAAGGTATTTCACGGTAATTTTGAAAAGTCATGCTAAGAAATAACAGTCCATGTGGTATTAGAGACCCATAGCCCTAGAGAAGAAGCAAAAAGGGATTCCTACAGTTCTTTTCCTGATTAGGGTCAAAACCTTAGAAACAAGTTAATTATCTAAACCTTTTACACACACTGCTGAAGTGCAGATGATTTCCTTAGAAATGGTCCATGCTCATTCCCTCAAGTCTTCTTCAAGCTCTAAATTTAGCATCTTTTGCAACTACAATGCCACCTTTAAATGAAACTGGAAATTCTAAGAAGAAAATCTGAGAGCCAGGAGAGGGAGCTTTAGCAGACGTCAAACAGCTCAAAACAGACATGAGGAGCAAATGTGTGGTGATACTGGAATTTACACTATAAATACAAGTGTAAACCATTTCTTTGAGCACCAAAATATTCCCAAATGAAAAGGGACTATGAAATGTGTTGTCATAAAAGGCCAGAAAAAGTTCGTCATTCATTAGCGGCCCCTGTGATTTTGTATTTTCCAATAAAACTGCGAAGTCCAGTTGACCATTATTTTTGTCAGAAAACAGATATAAAAAAATAATGCATGGAAAATATTTTCCTATTTTTCCCTCTTCAGGATTCAAATTCTTGCCTTTAACTTTTCAGGTTCCAGGTTTTTTTAAGGCTGTTTCAAGGCAGATTCTAGAAAGCCTATTTTGGCTGAAAGATGTCCGTTCCCGTATCTTACAGATGATTCTGACTGTAAAAAGAAAAGAGACTGAGGTAAGAAACACATTTCATTCTTGATTGCATGGGTAAGAAAATTGGGTAAATGGGACAAGAGACCTGTGGGGATGAACAAGGAACTCCAGTCACTACTCAAGCATTTAGCAGGAAATACACAGGAGATGGAAGCACTCAGGCCACTTGGAATGAATATAGAGAAGTTGCAGAGAGAGAATCTGGAATTTAAGCTAGCCAAGGATGTCAGGGACAACAAGAAAGGCTTCTTCAAATTCGTCAACAACAAACAGAAAACAAAAGATCATGTAGACCCATTATGAAATGGAGTGGAAGCCCTGATTACAAAGGACACAGAGAAGACAGGGTAACTGAATCCCTTCTTTGCATCAGTCTTCAGTGACAAAACCTCAGCAATCTCTTACAGAGGAGATCTGGGTAAAGGAGCCAGTCTGGAAAGAAGATTTTCCTTTGGTCATGGAAAACTAGGTTAGAAAACACTCTTGCAAACTTGATACCCACAAGTCCATGGGCCCTAAAGGGATACATCCCCAAGTGTTGAGAGAGCTGGTGAACACCATAGCAAGGCCACTCACCTTTGAAAAGTCATGGCAACCAGGAGAGGTGCCTGAGGACTGGAAGAAAGTAAATGGCACCCCAGTGTTCAAAAATGGCAAGAAGTCACAGGAACTACCAGCCAGTTGGCCTCACTTCAGTCCCTGGAAAGGAGGTAGAGCACCTCATTCTGGAGGCCATCTCTATCCACGTGGATGACAAGAAGGTGATCAGGAGCAGTTAGCATGGATTCACCAAAGGTAAATTGTGCTTGACCAATCTGATTGCCTTCTAGATGAAACAACTACCTGGGTGGATGTGTGTGTGGAGAGCACCATGGATACTGTCTACCTTTACTTCAGCAAGGCTTTCGACACAGTCTCTCACAATGCCCTCACTGGTACACTCAAGAAGTGTGGCCTGAGTGATGTGAATGGCAGATCAGAGAGTGTTGTATACAGTTGTCGTGCTGTCCACTTGCTCTGCCTGGCCTGGCAGGCGACGATGTAGTCCATTGCTGCACCTCTGGCAAGCAGGAGGAGTCTGAATAAAGAGCCGAGCCCCGGGCTCCAAGCTGCAGATCCACCAGGCAGTTGTAAGCTCAAGGGCTGTCTGCCACGGGAGCTGTCTGCCAGAAGGCACTGCTGAGAGCAGGCACAGGGATGTTGCCTAGCAGCTGTGAGGGCGAGGAGGAAAGAGATGATTCAAAGGTGTTTTAGTCCAAGTCCTTTATTCCCCTGTCCTGGAGAGAACAGGGAGAATGTGGGTCCTAAAGGGGCACAGGCAATGAGCCCCGAAGAGAGGCTTACAAGGGGTTTTTATGGAACGAGTGCAAAGGGGAGGGGAGTACACATAAACAAATGAGGAAACAGCAAACAAAGACAGACAAGAGCACGAGACCAATTACAAAGTAACAGGTGGAACAGAGTTGAAGTAACCAATCATGAATCTAACTGACAAGAACTTTCTAGAACATAATGAATAGATAATTAACCTCATTATTAAACATGACCCAAACAGACAAGTCACAAGCCTAGGTGAACAGAACTCTCTGGAACTGGGGTGGAGATAGCAAGTGAGTAGCATCCAGTGGGAGCAGCTGTCATACCTCTGTCCCCACCTCAGGATCCTCCTCAGAGGCAGAGTCCTGGGCTGAGGGAAATCAACCCACTGGATGTCACTCACCTTAAAGGTGGGCCAAACCACCGTGACAAATAGTGGCACAGGATCAAGTAGGAGGTCTGTCACTAGTGGTGACCCCAAGGTTCCATAGTGGGCCCATCGTTGTTTATTTGTTCATCAGTGACCTGGATGAAGGGACAAAGTATCATCTTAGCAAGTTCCCTGGTGACACAAAGCTGGGAGGAGTGGCCAATACCCTGGAGGGCTGTGCAGCCCTTCAGAGGGACCTTGGCAGAATCACGAGATAGGCAGAGAAGAATCATCTGAAAATCAACAAAGGTAAATGCAGGATCCTGCTCCTGGGGAGGGATAACCCCAGCCCCCAGTACAGGCCACGGGTTGATCTGCTGGGAAGCTGCTTTGCAGAGAAGGACCTGGGGATCCTGGTGGAAAACGAGCTGTCCATGAGCCAGCAGTGTGCCCTGGGGGCCAAGAAGACCAATGGGATCCTGGAGTACATTACAAAAAGCATTGCCAGCAGGTCAAGACAGGTGATCCTGACCCTCTACTCAGCCCTGATGAGGCAAATCTGGAGTGCTGTTGTACTCCGGTTCTAGTCTCATCAGTACAAGAGAGACAAGGAGCATTCTAGAGTGGGTCCAGTGCAGGGCTATGAGGATAATTCTCAGACTAAGAAGCATCTCTCTTATGAGGAAAGCCCAAGAGGGCTGGGCCTGTTTGGCCTTCAGAAAAGAGAAATGAGAGGGGACCTAAGCAATGCCTGTCAGTAACTGAAGGGAGGGTGTCAGAGGATGGAGCCAGGCTCTGCTCGGTGGTGCTGAGCAATAGCACAAGAGCCAACAGGCAGAAACTGATGCACGGGAAGTTCCACCTGAAAACAAGGAAGAGCATTATTGTGCATGTGACCAGGAGCTGGAAAAGACTGCCCAGAGAGGTTGTGGAGTCTCCTTCACTGGAGATACTCAAGAACAGTCGACACAATCCTGTGCCATGTGCTCTGGGATGACTCTGCTTGAGCAGGGATGTTGGACCTGATGACCCACTGTGATCCCTTCCAACATGACCCATTATGTGATTGCTGTGATCTCATCAAAACCCAGTTCCAGGATATCAGGTTGAAAGTCTTCCACAAAGGTGATGTGAGAGCCAATAGTATTTCCAAATAAAGGGAAATATTCAGAAACAACGTGCCTAAGGAAATTCACAATGGGAAAAAAAAAAAACTTTAAATGTGTATTTCCTAATGATTATAAATCATTCCAATTTTCTTATTAATAAAGGTGTTAACAATTAAGGCTGATCTCCTATTTTTTTCTTCTGATGAGGGATAAATACTGACTGCTTTTCTTAAGGTCATCCTCAGCTGCCAGAACTGGAATTCATGGAAAGTATTCATACACACATTACAGATAAGAAAGCAGGCTCTGCCAACAAAGTCAGTAGCTGCTTGGAGTGGGTCTCTCCAGAGAGTTAAGTGATCAAGGTCTATGCCTTACATATATCTGGCAGTCATTATGGCCACAGAAGGCAATGCTGGGATGGAGGCTGCTGGGAAGCTGGCCACTTACAATACAACCTCTGAGGAAAACACTTGATCTTGCAGATGCCATTTGCTCCAGAGGGAGCAACTAGATCAAGCCCAAAATGCAAGGTTTTTCTTAATCAATTCCCAAACCAGCTCCAGCTGCTTTCCAAACTCGTGGTCCTCCAAAAGAGCACACTTTTGGCTTAAATTCTTAGAAAGACAGGATTCCCATCTTCTGGGGAAAAAAAACAAAAAACCTCCCTGTAGGTTTGTGTGTGTTCTCAGAAAAAAACCATCAAACTCACTCAAAGCAGAAAGGAAAACACCAGTTTTGTTGTTTCATGCACCTAAGTAAAAGCTTATTCCTCTAGAAATCCGACACAAAATAATCAATACAAAAAACACTGAAGTCTGAAAATACTGAAGGTTGGTGGTTTGGTGCGATATTTATTCACAGGTGTATTATCTCTTGCTCAAGAATAAAACAGGCAGTAGAGAAGTACAGTTTGAAAAGCTTGCAAATGACTGTGTGTAGTGCACCAGTCATTTTGGAAGATAGCATGTTTGGGCCTGGAAAAATCTCAAACATCCCAATGTCATTCTTACTGTCAGTCCAATTACCACTCTCCATATGCAGGCAGCAAGAATTAGAGTTATTTTCTCTGGTTTGTTTAATTGTGTAGTTAAGTTAGTAACATAGTAAGAGCACATTGTAGAAAAAATCTAACTTGGAAAACAAATGGAAAAATGTATATATGCTTCGTATTAATAGTTTATATTAGGGGCTGACTGTTCCATGATTTTATGATAACATAGTCGTCTAAAATAATAACTGCAATAAATACAGGTCTTTCTATTAGCACTACTATTAGCAGTGTGAGAAAATTTCCATTCATTTTATTATCTTTTCAATTAAGTTGTCTCATGTTATTTTAAAGATCCCAGGTTGAGTAGAAAAGCACAAAGAATAATTAAGTCTCCTAATCTTTGATGATACTCAGGATGAACAAAGCAGACCTTAATGTAGACAAAAAGAGCTATTTTGCAGCTTCTGTGATCCTAAAGATTGACAAAAATATCTCACAAATGTCTTGAAAATACTGCCAGAAAAACTACTCCTTACATTATTGAACACAATTTCTAAATGCAACCAAAAAATCTTTCATCAGTAGGGGGAAGAAGGGGATATTACTGCTATTTAAAATGAGAAAATTACAAGGGACAAAGGGACAGGTTATTCTCTATATTTTGTCTTAAAATTCACATCACTGTGATCAAATTCAGTCCTGATTTCACTGAAATCTCAGAAGGGGTGAATGTGGGTGAATGTGACAGTTTTAAGAGCTATCTTCCAGGAGAAATATCAAAAAAATAGTGCACTACATATAAAGAATTAATTTTCCCTCTAACTAAAATAAATACCTAAGACAAGATTAAAAGCAAAACCATTAGTATTTCTCCATTGCAAAATCAGAGAATTATTCATACCTGTAATAAAACCCAAAATGCATCAGTACTTACAAAGCTATGAAAAACTTTATTTCAAGATGAATTCCACGTTGCTCTCATTTTACTATATCTCATGCATTAGAAGGAACAATATAAAACTTTCATCTGGAACAGATAAAGATGTACACTGACAGGCAGAAGTCCTAAAATATTCACACCTTCACTCAAGTTAATGACTCTGAAGGTTTAAGAGTTCAATAAAATATTGTTTGCACAAAATATTACACTTAAGTAAATAATGAGGCAAATAGGTGTGACCCCTGGTATTCGATTTCAAACATGAATGCATGCCTGAATTTTTCAAGCACAGTAAAGAGCCAGCTTTCAAAAACAAGCTATGAAGTGTTCAAGGTATTTTGTAAGCACCAGTTTCACATCTTCCAGGGTTTCACAATTACAAACATAATTGGGATTATGAAAAATACATAATATCTCCTCAGTTGCTCCCAAATAAATCAATTCTGTCAGCACCACTGACTTCCACAAAAAGAATATTAATTTAAAACAAGTGCTTCTGAAAATTCGATTTCCACAATAACCCTTAACTAATTACAGGAAATCCTTGGCAGAGCAGTAGTGCAAGAAAAATACAAACAAACAAACAAACAAAAAAAAAAACAAACCAAAGAAACCTCTCTTACCACTGACAATAAGCTGTTTTCAGTCATAAATTCATTTACTTTTGATCATTTCAATAAATTCAGCAAATAAATTTTAAGCAGCAGTACAGGTGCAAGCAACTAATAAATATGAAATAATCAAACCCCTTCCAGGCCTTCCAAAAATTTTGCTGATAAAGTCAGCATTTCCAGAGGAGAAAAAGGGGGGTTTTTTATCCTTTTTAATGTATAATTGCATCTTTACCCTACCTGTGTGAAAAAATTTTGAGACCTCATCCCGCCATTTGTTCTTTCAGATTTTGCCTCAGGGCTGTCAGGAAGCCCAGGTCCTCAGATGTGGCATGTCACAACAGAAAAGCTATGAATATACTAATGTTTTATTAACTTTGGGTTTGTGTCATACAGGGATACCAGCCCCTAAAATAGGATGCCTTTGCCACAGAATCCATCCCAGGAGCCAGACTTCAATCAATGCAAAGGATCTTATGAATTCAGCAATTTTCTACCGTTGAGGGAGGCCACAGAAGAAAAACTCCTCCTCTTAGAAGGTGATATGATCTCTCACATAGGACCCATCAGTCAAGCCAAAATGTTAGCTGAGGGAGAATATGTTGTCTGGTGCTTCCCCACACTAAGTGGACACAGCTTCAAGAGAAGTTGTTCCTGCACCCTGCAGGTCTGTGCTCATTCCTTCATCATAACTCAGCCGTGACAACAGCAGAGGTGCTGAAAACCCCGACCGTTACATTTAATAATGAAATAGGTTCACCTGGGCTCATGTGGTGTGCACTCCACACTCTCAATCTGCTGACACAGACTTTTTAATTAAGCTGTGCTAAAAAGATTGCACCGCTCAGTAAAATACATCCTGTCCACACACAACCCAGATGATAGGCTCTCTTCTTTATCCTGTATATTACACTATGTGGAAATGTATTTCTGAAAGTGCAATCAATACCAGTCCTTTAAAATTTAGCTCTAATAGGGAGTATTATAGCAAAAAAAAAAAAAAAAAATCAGGAGATAATGGCATATTAAATCTTATCTCAGAACAGTAGAGTAGTGGTTTTATTCATGAGAAATTTTAAAGTAGAAGGGCAGAAAGAACTACTGAAAAGTTACTGCTATGCTCCTACCTTCTATACAGCACAGGGCGTGAACCTAAGGGCTCGCTTTAATTAAAGAACATCAAAAAAACCCTAAATCTCTAATAAATTGAATAGAAAATACACTGTACCAGCTACTATGCTCTTCCAGGACTTTAGTGCCATTGGTGACAGTCTTCATTTTAAATCCGAATACATCTAGTTTCATCTCCCAAATCCTGGGTCTTCTTTTATGGCTTCAATCTCTGCTTCTCATATATTTCTTAGATGACATCTGTCCCTTCTCAGATACCTGTAAATCACAATTCCTTTTCTTTCTCTTTCACCAGCCAAATATTTCCTGAAGTCTCTGAACTTACAGCAAATTCCTCCCTTTCTTGGCTCCTCTCTGAATTTTCTCAGACTTAGCAACTCCTATTTTGAATTTTGCACATTTAAAAACTATCCAAGAATCTGAAAAAAGATGCTCTAGAGCCAAATACAAAAGCAATCTATCTTCTGGTTTTCTTTTTATGTATCTCTGATATACTCTACAGTTTAGTTCAAATAGTTAGGGAAATACAATTGAAGTTGTCAGGACTAATAAGATGCAGACTCAGGATAAATTGTACTTCATGGCCAGTATTAAAATGATGGTTTACACTCTAGCTGATAACTTGTTCATTTTCAAGTATCACAGATAACAGTGAAAAGATAATGGGCTAAGAAAGAAATTTAAAATAACCCTAGTGTTTTGGACTCCTGGGTTTTTGTTTTTTGTTTTTTTGGTTTTTTTTTGGGGGGGGGTGGTTTGAAGTTTTTGGGGGTTTTGTGAAATTACTCTTACAAAGAAAAGAATGAATCAGCTATTCTCAAAACATCTGTTATTAACTCGATATCACTCACAATCTTTATAAGATAGTGTGATGCACTGTAATAGCAATGAACAAAACCTGCTGTACTGCATGTGTGTTCAGCTGCAAGTGAGAAACAAAACAATCCTTAGAAATGCAAAAGCACAGAGGAAGTACTATGTAATTTGAGATGTTGAACAGACTGAAAATAAATAAAATAGAAACTAGGTAGTCATATCTGAAGATATCATTAAAAATTTCCAATAATTTATTAGCTGGTAAGTTTTCTGCCTCAAGCCAAGAAAATTACATTTTCTAATTCTCTTATTTTCATGTTCAAAACAGAAAGAAAAATCTTATTTCTGTACTAGGTACAGCAAACAGTTTCACTGCAGAGGAGAGGCAAAGGAAACTTTTAAAATAAGATTTGATGTTACTAAAATCTACTCAGAAACTGATAAGTGCAGCCAAGCAGAGTGTGAAAATGGTAAGACCATCTGAACCAATTACATTTCACAGAAATGACAACCACTGAAGTAATTTTGTACATTGGAACCAGTTTGCTTACATAACTTATGCCTGCTGTTGAGGTCTGTATTTCAATAAAGCAAATGTGCAAATGGCACGGTTCCTGTTAGAAAAGAGTCTTCCATCAAGTTAAATAGCTGCACAACACACTGAAATCCAGATAGCTAGCATTCAACACTGCTTTTGCATCTGTCTAAATTCTTGTTGCAGTAAACAAGATAAAAAGGGTTAGAGGTTCAGAAATAAACACTCTTGCTTGTTTTCATTCTATTTTCTGGCCTTTCCAAGATAATGTCTACAATGAACATCAATAATAATAATAATAATAATAATATTAGAAAATAACAGTTAAAGTTAAAAAAACCCTGACTGAATCCAGAGTATTATAGAAATAGTGCTATACTATAATCTGGGCTTCTTTGAGAACAGCATCCATAGAGGACATTCTCTCTGCAATTTTGATAATTTTTTAATTAAAAGATCCCTATTGGCCCACTTTCATCCTTTTTTTTAAAAAAAAAATGCAGATGAACAAAAAAGAGTGGAGAACTACAACTGGTGTCAAAACAGTAATAGACACTTGTTATTAATAAATGCAACAGCAGTCAACATTTAATCATCGTAATTCCACCTATTTTTTTGTGCCTGTTGGCCCAGCTGTTCACTGAAGTTGAGCATGTCATATTTGCTAAGATACTCCTGGCAAACTCTTCATTCTTTCAGCAGCCTATGAAAACAAAATATTTTAGTGATCTCGCTGATTAGCTCCCATGCCACAATTTCAGAGAAGGTGCTGCCTTACAGACCTGGCAGAGGAGAAAAATAGAAATTCAACATACTAATTTAGCATTAGTAATCTTTTTTGCAGCAGCAGTGATCTGAAGAGAAGTAAATTAGAAGGTACTGGGTATCAAAGGATATCTAGATTTGCCATTTTCTGATGATATAAAACTCCTCTAGAGTGTGTAATAGCAATTTTTGCCCAGCACACCACTTTAAGAGTGTAATTTAGCAATATGTTGTTTAGGTTTGATCTCTTTTTTGGCCAGTTACATGAGATCAGAGTGTTTTAACTTCAAAAAGCCTGGAGTATGTGTCTCAGTTTTAAGTGTTGCTACAGTGTGAGATCATTAGCATGGTTTTTTTAGACATGCTCAGAAAAAAAAATAAAAACAAATTTCAGCATCTAGAAATGGAGAATATTTTTACCTCAGGAATCCTGGTGTCAGAAAAATCTTTTTAATTACTATAAATTAAGCCCATTTTTAATATTAGAAAGCAGAGTAATATTTTATTAGTAAGAAAGCTTTTCTATCACTGCACGAAAAGGCTTGCCTCCTTAATGAATGCTTGTGCAGGAAGAAAAGCATGCTTTTCACAATTTGAGCTCCAGCTTGCTCCCTTTGTTTCTCAGTGAGCATTACCTGAAAATTCATCCAGCACAGAAAGACATCTACTGACTTAACATTTTCCTGAAGTAAACATTTCATTAACCTTTCTGAGGGGAACAGTTTCTCCTAAGAGAGAAGGCATGATTCAGATAAAAGATAAAAGGACAGAATGATTGAAAGAGTTTTCATATTAAAGACTCATTGGCAGGCATCAATAGCATGAAAACCCAAGAAATATAGAAGTAATTAAATACCAAAACCTCAGCCTTCTTGCTAGCATCCCAATTGTAGCCAAACTCCACTAGTCAATTTGCTGGCTGTAAGCCACTTTTTATTTTCAGATAAAAGCTTGCTATGTCTAATGTATGGTTGTGCTTTTCACAAATTTATTCCCTCTAAAAGCAGCAATTTTCTCAAAGCAGGGTAATATTCACAGGTAGAGCAGTCCTTTAGTAGCTGACTTCAGTCATGTGGCCCAGATTTCCCCCTGTATTTAGAGGGTGCTGGGCCACCACTTTGAACCAGCAAAGAATTGCACTGTATGGGATGATTGGCTCTCTGTGCTGAACTTATTCCATGCTGAAGCTGACTTCAAGACATCCTCCTTCTGCACATCTGCCTTCCAAATGCCTCTGCCTAAATGACTTTTTCTTTTCCCTTTATCAGTTTTGTTTTCACCAGGGACTTGTTCTTTACTTATTTCTGAAGCTACCAAATGACAGCATTGACTAGAGTAGGAAAAGTGAACAAAATGCCTGAATGTACACAAGACTATTTCCTAAATGAACAAATGGCAGACAACATGTTTCCAAAAATCTTACAGGTATAAGAATATCAAAACTCTTCATGTAATAAATTTTACTGGAAATAATTTCAGTCATGAGCATGATTTCACTTCCATAATCCTTTCAGACTTGAAACTAGGGGTTTAGGTCACCTTTCTGTTCCCCAGACTGTCCTTTTTCCAGGATAAAATATCTTCCTACACCGTGCAAAATACAGAGAACATTTTTAAAAAATTAATTTGTCTAAGGGCTTCATTCACTTAATTTTTTTTCATATTAGGAAATAATGGATTTTGACCATACATGAACATACATGTGTGAGTCTCCACCTACTCACAGGTAAGACATCTGGTAGCAATAAAAGAGTGCAGTAAATAATGGCAGTTGGTGTATCTGCATTGGTGCAGTTGGTGCATGAGCATAGAAATGCAGTTAACTTGTTCTGCCACTGGTAGCCATCCTCAATACCCTGAATTTTTGAATACTTTAAATTGTTTGTCTCCCTTGATTAATAGTTGAAGGAGACATGAAATTATGCCTTAGGAAGCAAAGGAGAGTTGATAGGCAGGAAATAATACAGCTCTAAGACATTTGAGTGTGAGAGAAAAGCACTTGAAATAAGTGCAATGAAGGACATCTTACACTGGAGTTTCAAAGAGCTGATAGCACAGTCCAGGCTATTTGCAGATCATTATATAAGCTTCATTTTCAACACCCTGGATGGTCTGGGGTAAGTAAAAGACATTTAAAATCAAAATTAAAACTAAAACCACAGAATTGGAGAAACAAAAGAAATCCATAAGCAAAGGTTATTACTTTAGAAACTATTTCTGTCCACTACCCTTCCTATTTTCTTGCTAATCTGCACTGGAGCCTGAGCAGTGAAATATTCAGAAGTGCCCAGCCCCACTGAAATCCAATTTCTTTTTCTATTTTTAAAATTAAAGGTCTTGAGTCAAACCATGATGTATTATGCAATGAATCTGCAACAGGAAGAGCTGTATAACATTGCCAGCTAGTGGTCACTTGACTTCAGAGCACAATAACTCAATTCTAGCACAGTTTAAATATTTTTGAAATGTAATAAAACCTTTTATAGTTGTAGCTTAAGAAGATGACAAATAAATTGCGAACATATTTCAGTACCTTAGCTATCAGAACATAAAATTCTGCATGAAGGTAACATTTAGTTCATGAATATGCTAGTCCTTCATTCATGTTTAGTTTTCCAGTTTAAAAGTGCATGAAAATTTTAAGTTCATACCAGCACTGATACCAACAGTACAGGTAACTATATTTTATCTTCATAATAGTTGTTTAATTTTACTATGTCGTCTCTGAGCATCTTCTAACACCTGAATAATAATAATATGATTTTTTTTTTTTTTACAATTGTTGCTGCTTAAGACTATTTATTCATTAGAAGTGAACTCTCACAAAGGCCCAGACATCAGAAAAACAAGCATGGAGTGGATGCAAAAGAGACAAAAAAAACCTGAGGAGCCTGCATTTATAACAAGGTGTGCATTTATAATAATTACACTTACAATATTAATGAGGCATCTTCCCGAATTCTCTCTGTAATCCCAGGTCTATTTTCAAACAAGCTGTTTTGTGAAGATATAAAGGGACATGAACACTGAGTAATGCAAAATACACAGTAAGACAGAAAAGGAAGAGAGAAAGAATGGGTCCTAACAAAAATGTCAACTCCTACAAAAACATACACACTTAACTGTTTCTATAGATAGCTTCACTAGCTACACTACTTTTGCAAAAATGAAGTCAGTCAGCACTTGCATGTCAGCATGTAAAGGTCATAGAGCAGAATATACATTCTGGAAGCAGACATTTCCTTCAGACTAGCATAAGAAAAGAAGGAAGTTTTATTAAATATAAAAGAAATTAAAGGCAAGCCTATGATGGTGTAAACAGTTATCACTGAAGAGTTCTTATTAAGTCATTGATGGTCTTAATATGTTAAAGGTTATATCTATGCCATCATTCACAGGCAGTTTTAAAATTGCACTTTTCACACTTGGATCAGAATTGGGAATAATCATCCCCTTGCAACTGGGTTAATTCTTCCTGCTCTGCAGACAGATCTGTTGTGTGCATTTCATTTCTGTGCTGGCTGTGGTTATGGGGCCCACACAGTTCAGATTGAGAATACACCATGCTCATCCTGGCAGTGTGCACCTGCAGGACCAATCTGGCTTTGCCTGTAAAGGATTGGGCAAACATATCCTAAAATGATTCTGTTCAAGGTCCTTCCAGCCTCGGGACATCATTCTGCAAAGATTACCATGCCCATTTAATTTTGTTCTGACTTCAGCAAGACTGCTCATGGATAAATACAAGCATAGCAGGCAGCTTTGCAAATGATTCTGAGAGCCGGGATAATTCTGAGGAGTGACCTGAGATACTGAGTCTGAGGGCCAAGTCCACAGTTGTCTGGAAAATTGAGCTGCCATTAAAAATTGTGTGAGAACTATCCCTAGAGGAACAGATCTGTCAACAAAGGCAGAGAGCTACCAAAGAGGCCTTACTCAGAATTCTTTAAAATTATCCACTACCTATGATGGAAGATCTAATGTAGAAGATGTCTTTAAAAAGTGGAGAGAAGGCAGATTTCACCTTTTAGTCTGAAAGAAGGCTTACAAAAGTCAAAAGAAAATTTGTTCCCTTTAGGCTGAATCCCCACCAGCTACTTCAGAGCAGTTTTGAAGCCCTTCCCTTAACTGACCCTACTGTACAGTTTGCTTTCACAGGGTGGTTTTCCTGTACACTGTACTAATGCCTTGGGCATTACAGTAAGTCTTTCTTTCACAAGCAAATCCAGTCAGCCTTTAAGCATTTCATCTTTAGCTATCTCCAAACTACCTGTGTGTTGGAGACTTTTGGCATAGGGGATCAAGCTAGGTGTAACTCAGAGTAAATCACCTGAACAACCAGTGTAAACAAAGCAGAAGTCTAGAACCAGCTTCCGAACACCAATCCCTTTCTGTTGTGCCATATGATAGCCTAATGAAGATATAGAAATAGGTACTGAGTAAACAAAGCCAAGACCTTGTTACATTGTTAGTCACCATTAACAGAGCGGAGATCTTTAAACACACAGGCGTCATTTGTTAATAAATTATTTAATCAGCCTCAGCAGTGCCAGGTACTGCACATCCCAGATTTCTGACAGCACAAGCAGACTTCCTGTCAAGCATTGAAGTTAACTCCAGATAACTCTAGATGGGTTGTAGTCATCACCATAAGTGTCCAGGGATTACTTACATTTTCCTAGCCAACATAGTGCACCATAGAGCTCACTTCATTCAAGTTCTCAGATTCTCCTTCAATACTTGCTAAAGTACCCTCCTGCTGGGAAATGCCTATTTTTACATTACAATTTCAGGCTCTTGTATCAGTGACAGACACATATGCTCCTCCAGCCAAAGGATGCTCTGCAGCTCCAGCTTCCCGAGTCAGAGTTGGCAGCCTTCATTTTGCTAGGATCTAGCTCTATGCCTCATGATTTCTTCCCCAGTTTCCAGTGAGGGGAAGTTTATGTTTTTATTTCCTTGCTAAAAAGATATTGGCAACACTTTTCAAACTAACTTGATAGTTACTAACTTGTGCAGCTATAAGCAGCTTGTGTAGGAGCACTTTCAGGCTGACAGTCCTGCAGTTCCAATGCTGTCCTTTGACTGCAAAAGCACATTTGTCACCTCCTGGATCACTCTGTGCTGTGCCACCACTAGCCAGTTTTTCCAATGTTTAATATAATCCCCTCCACAGCCTTCAACTCTCTACAGTATAAAAACTTTGAACAGCCAAAAGCTCATTGATCTCGACTTCCACTTTTCACTCGCTGTCCCACATAAACCACTACCTGATCAGGTACTCATTCTTCTCCTTCCAGCAATTACTACCATCAATACACATACATATGCTTTATTTTTTTTTAATATACATAGAACTTTTGTTGATGCATGCTTCACTTTTGCATGGAAAGGAACATTCCTAAATTTTCTGTAATGCAGTTGCACCAGATCATCTGTCTGACATAAAGGAAAGACACTAAAACCAAATTGTTTCAGAACTAGCATTGCGAGCTAAGAAATTATCCTCTGACAGACTTGCTTCTTAGTAGCCTTTGTCACCATAAAGCAAAGTGCTCTCCAGTCATCACCCATTCTGCTAAAATGCCATCAGTCATGGTAAGACTTTTACTTCACTCCTATATTTGTGAGAAGTTAGTGTAGCAAAATTCAGTGCAAGGTGTTACAGAAGAGGGAGGTGATTTCATATAAAAAAATTATCTCAAATGTACTGTGCATGCAGTTGCATTCTACAAGGTACCAAGGTATGGTTTCTCTTTTTCTTTTATGGGCTGTGAGGATGAACAGAGAGAGAGCTGCCCTGGGGAGAAGGATTTGGGGTGCTGGTGGGTGAGAGGCTGGACATGAGCCAGCCATGGGCACTCCCAGCCCAGAGAGCCAAACGTGCCCTGGGCTGCATCCAAAGCAGCGTGGGCAGCAGGGCAGGGAGGGGATTCTGCCCCTCTGCTCTGCTGAGACCCCACCTGGAACCCTGCACCCAGCTCTGGGGTCCCAGCACAGGAAGGACAGGGACCTGTTGGAGTGAGTCCAGAGGAGGCCACCAAGATGATGGATGAGACAGTTGGGATTGTTCAGCTTGGAGGGGAGAAGGCTTCAGGGTGACCCAGTTGCAAATTTTCAGTACCTGAAGGGAGCTTTACAAGAAAGATGGAAAGGGACTATTTGCAAAGGCATGCAGTGACAGGACATGGGGGAATGGTTTCAAACTGAAAGCGAGCAGGTTTAGATTAGACACTAGGAAGAAATTCTGCACTGTGGCAAGCACTGGAACAGGCTGTCGAAAGAAGTTGTGGATGCTCTATCCTTGGAAGTGTTCAAAGCCAGGCTGGATGAGACTCTGATCAACCTGGCCCAGTGAAAGTGTCCCTGCCCACAGCAGGCAGGTTGTAGCTAGATGATCTTTAATGTCCCTTCCAGCTCATTCCATGCTTCTACTGTTCTATGACACCTAAGCAGTCTGGGCAGAATCACTTGGGTGCACCATGGAGGAAAAGTACTGCTGTCTACGCAAGTCTCATACATCTTGATTTCTTTTGGATTGACTACTGCACACTGACTGGGGCATGTGAGGAACATAATCCTTTCATGTGGACAGGGCTGGAGCAAAATGCCCAAGACTTGTGGTTCTTTTTATTTCCTCTATGAATATTTTATGGCTCCCAATCTCTGACAGCATTAATATTGCAAGTTTTTCCTTCTTGCTATATCTATTGGGTTCGCATGGCCTGGGTTTTGGTAGCAGGAGTTTTTGGTAGTGCAGGGGCCACAGAGATGGTTTCTTTGAGAAGCTGTTGGAATGTCTGACAGAGTCAAGCCCTGGTGACTCCAAAGACAGATATGCCATTGGCCAAGGCTGGGCCAATTAGAAATGGTGGTAATGCCTCTGTGATAACACATTTAAGAAGAAATCAAAACAAAAGTGGAGGCACAGTTTTAGTCCAGCCAAAGAAGAGTAGAGTGAGAACATGTGAGAGGAACAAGGTCACTGGAGAAGGAAAGACAGGAGCTGCTCCAGGCACCAGAGCTGAGATTCCCCTGCAGCCCCTGCAGCAGCCCATGGTGAGGCAGCTGTGCCCTGCAGCCCATGGAAGTCCACGGTGGGGGCAGAGATCCATCCACAGCCCATGGAGGAGCCCCACACTGGAGCAGGTGGATGCCTGAGAGGAGGCTGTGGCTCTGTGGGAGATCTGTGGAGTCTCCTTAAAGGACTGCATGCCTTGGAAGAGTGACCCACGCTGCAGCAGTTTTGGGAGCACTGTTGCCCATGGGATGGACTCACACTGCAGCAGGTCACAGAGAGCTGTTGCCTGTGAGATGGACTCACATTGGAGAAGTTCATGGAGAACTGTCCCCTGTGGGAGGGACCCCATGGTGCAGCAGGGGAACAACTCCTCTCCCTGAGCAGCAGGATACACCATGGGTGATGAATTGACCATAATCCCCATGTGCTGCCTCCCTGTGCTGCTAGGGTAGCAGGCAGAGCTTGGGAAGGAGGAAGCAGTGAGGAGGGGAAGTTGTTTTTAAGGGCTTTTTTTTCTTATTATTACCTTGCTCTGATTGTGTTAGTGATAAATTAATTTTATATATCTACATTGAGCCTGTTTCGCCCTGATGGTATTTGATGAGTGATTTCTCCCACTCCTTATCTCAACCCATGAGCCCTTTGTTAGATTTTCTCTCCTCTGTCCAGCTGCAGAGGGGAGTGGGAGAGGCTTCTACAGGTGCCTGGCATCCAGCCAGTGTCAACCTGTGACACTCTCAAGTCATATGAATGAAAAACTATGTACAGTATTCTGTAGCAATTAACACATACCATCCCCTTGCTTGGCTGTTTCCAAGGCTTTAACACATTCTTCTGTTAACACTTCAGTCACACCAGTCTTAATATTTTTGGTATAAAGCTCTATACATTCTGTAAGCTAATTATCTTCATTTGTTTCCATTTGTTTTTCAGGAATCTAGCCATCTAACCTCACAGAGGCATGACTCCTTCTGTGTCTGGCTACTTTCAATTGCAAGTTTATTTAACACAACAGCTGACTCTCGCCAAAGGTATCCTGCTGTTTTCTACATTTAATTATAAAACAGGAGTGTGTTCTACTTTCCATCACCTGTTTCAGCAAACACATTTCTACTGCACAGAGGGTGACTATTTTTGGAAATTATTAATTTTTTTTCAGCTTAATGAAACCCAGGTTAATCTGTATACAAACAGAAGATAACTGTTGAAGCTTACTAAAATTTTTGCAAGACTTGAACAACAGAGACTGTACAAGATTGTGCATGAATAGGTGAAGATTTTTAGTCTATCTGCTGGATGCATTAATGAAGCTGACCTCAGATTTCACAACTGGCACTTTTGAAGGGACAAAAAGGACTTTGCACTTCCTCAATCTGTCCGTCCTGGGGGTTGTCTCAGGTAGCATTAGAACCACAGTTTGCTTCCAGTTGGTGAAGCTTTTTGTGGTCCTTCAAGTTTAAGGGTGATGCCGGTTATAATTTTGTCAGATAGTTCAGCATCTTTTTGACATAAGGCAGGTAGTGTATTTTCTAAAAGAGCTGACAAGGTCTCAGACTAACATCCAAGAAGTGTGTATGATGTTTTACCTAAGTATTTGAAGCTCAGTGCCTTAAGGCACTTTCTAGTTCAAACACCACTCTGGGATTTGTGGATGGATGTACTACTTCCTCAGCTAAGATTTTCTTCTATGACTAATTTCTCTTAGGAGTAATGTGATACTATCTTTTTACAAAGACACCTGCACCTTACAGTTCTCTTGAGACCATGATGTGAAAGCTAACACCGTGAAAACAAAAGTCAAGATTTTCTGATATTTTTTACTATTAGCAGCAGGCTTTCTAGACATCTGCAACTAGCAGTGACAGACACTTTCAGTCCCTCCTGCCAATGGGAATATCACCACAACCTTAGGCAATAAAGAAACAGTGCAGTCAAGTCTTAAGTGATCAGCACATTCCATGCTCTAAATAGGACCACTGTGTCAGCCTTTCCTTAGACTTTTAGGACTTTTTTTCATGCAGGACAAAAGCACACAAGAAAGCATCAACCTAGCATTCCTTTGATAACAAGCACCCCAATGCTCCAATTAAAGTGTGGGTATTGGCTACTAAACACTGTCATGTACCAACAGCTACAAACCTCCTCAAAAGTCCCATGGGCAGAAAAGAATTGTCATCTAAGGGCAAAAATAATATTGCAGCATGAGCAAATAAATAAAAGACATTTTTGCAGCACTGTAGTTAAGGAAGTGTATCCTGTTGGAATCAGTTGCAAAATGGACACCTGAGACTTGCAGCAATTGGAGTCTTCCATCTTTAAAGAACAGGTTCTCTGAAGCTGTAGTTTTCCTCTGTTTCCTGTAAGTTTGTGGCACACAGGGTGTCACAGGAAAATGGATATGTGAGATGGGATTGAATTCTCTTCTCTCAAGGCCAAATTTCTCAGTTTTCAGAGAGCAAGTCTGCTGCGCAGATTTTTTGATTAGCTTTTGAATCATGGGTTTAAATTCAAAAATCTAGGTATATTTCAGATATAACCTTCACCAAAATCATTGGTTAGTGTCATGGCAAAAACACTTCAAAGCTAGGTCTTACTTCAAGGAAAACATTTTTATCAAAATGGTATTAACAAAACTTTCTGCAACCAGTACTAATCTTTCATGCAGCTTTATCCAGATAAAGCTTCCTCACCTCATGAGGTTTTTTTTATCAGATTTGAAAATTCAGCTGGTTAGAATGTCATGCTGTCATCTTTCCTTCTCCAGTAATACCATGCTATCTCAATTGCACTTTTAATACACTTCCTTACCCTATTTGCACCCTGTCCTAGGTAGGTCAGGATTTCTGGTAGTTGTGTTAGAAATACAATATAAGCTGAAACTCTTAGGATGAGTCTGGAGTTTTTGCAATTAGGGAAAAATAAACATCCTATTTTAAAAATTTACCTTGAAGGCACATATGGAATCTTTACTGTTCCATTTTTATTGGTCTTTCTCCAAATATAAATACGTTCAACACTGAATAAAACCAAATAAATTAAAATATATTTACCGTGGGTGTCCTCCACAAACTTAGAGATAAGCTTTTACTTTTGTATATTTCATAATAAAGTAAAAGACCTCAACCAATTGCTTGAGGCAACTGGGCAGAACTTTTTAATATGATTGCTACATGGTAGCTTGATGTATTTTTTCCCCTACAGATGGAAGAAATAGGGCAAATGAGTTGTTTTTACTACCTTCAGTTATTACCTGGAGTCATGAGTTGTTTTTCCTTTTGACAGACGCTGTAATGTCAAGGTGGCACCAGCCCACTCCTGGCGAGACTCTATCCTAGGAAAGTGTTTTGCTCATAATAGGCTGCCTGACAGTCTGACCTTTATCACATTTTTCTTTCCTGTCACCTTCAGGAAGGACAGCTGTGGTGATGTTGATGTATTTCATACACAGCCAAATAATTTCAGAATTATTCTGAAACATTAAAAATTACATTCTTCTCTTGATCATGCAACATCTTCTGGCTTTTGCAATTTGTACCAAAAATAAAAGAAATCCGAATTTGTTTTTGATTGCTTGGTTCCAGGATCATTAAGAGTTTCTAGCACTCTGTATTTCCCAAGGCACTTTCCCAAACACGCCTGCATGCCTGAAAAACGAAAGCTAACTCGTTGGTAGGGAAAGCTTACTTCTTGAGAAAAAATGGAAATCTATTGTCCAAGAAGATTAAATCCTTAACCACTCAGTTAAAGTCACAAATTATCAGCTCTGCAAACAGCTTTTTCCTCTAAGGACTGCACAGAGGCCTGCAACATCCCTCTGAGGTCAAAATGTGTTCCTGACAAGGATATGCAGAATGCAATTGGCGTTAGGTGGCATATTCTAGTGAATATTTATATTTTTCAATTTTCCTTTTCAGTTTTATTTTTCTTTCAGTGTTAAAAAATATATAATGTACACCTTTTGAATGTATCTTTAAAAACTGTATTTAAAATATACTACTATTCTATTTAAATAAATGTTTCAAATTTTCTGGACTTGCTAGCTGCTTTGAATTAATGCTTACAATGAATTTAAGCATGAGCACAAAGCATACAGATTAGGTAGCTGGGCAAGTTTGATGTTTCAGCTGTTTATAAGCCAGGTACAGATTATGCCAATGATGAAAAAATACTTTTTTTTTTATTATGCAGGCATAAAGTAGTAAGGCAGCAAGAAAAAATTGCTTTTGGACATTAAGCAACATGGAAAGATGCTTAGACCTGCATGCTTTTTTATTTTAGCGCTTAAAACTTCAGTCTGTTACTAGAAAAATTTTGCTTTTTTTCCCCCTTCACTGCTTTTCAGAGGATGCTTGAATCACTGCACTGAGAAATAGCATCAAGTTGTCAAAAACAGTATCTGCATATGATAAAGCAGACATCCCCATATATGATTAAGTTTCTCTGACAAAAGAGAACTCATCTGAACTTTCAGAAAAAAACCACAGTATTCTGCTGCAAAGTGTACATTATGCCTAAAAATACTCTTCATCAAAACTGGGAGGAGGGGAAGGGAAAAAACAGTTGTGTAAAAGAAAAAATGCCTATAAAACAGATTTTCTGGACAAAACAATACAACCACAGGGAAGTTTTCAAGATTAACCTTTCCACACGTGTAGAAAAGTCACTTGTCATGACTGATGCTGCCTGCCTGGTGCTCATCACCAGTTTTTCTTGCATCATCATTAAATAAGGTCCTGCAGAGCAGATTTTTGCCTACATTCAGATAAGCAGAGCTCGCAGCAGTTTTCTTTACAGCCTGTTTCTTACACAATTATATTCATACATAAGCACTAAGGTATGCATCAGGCATCAATTAAGGGACACTTCAGATACAAGCAATTTCCCGAAATCCATAAGCCTAAGTTCTCACCAGGGTATGCAATCAGAAGAGGCCATTTTTTCATGTCAACAGAAAAAAAGGACTATAAAAAATATTGACTTGCAAACTGCTAACACATAATGCAGTCAATCGCACTTAAATCACCCAGCTCTGTACTTCTCAGAGATTCAGCTAGTGATACAGCATTGACTTTCAAATTAAGGAAGGATTTTAACACACTTAAAGGTGCTAGTGCTGAAAATGCAATACATAAAGGCACCTTTATACCAACAGAAAACAGACTGCAAGGGCAGCAGAGTAGCAATGATAGGCCTGGGACTGTATCGTGAACTGTGCCCAACATCTTCCATTCTCTTACTGCAGTGTTCTTTTAGAAAACAGAGCAAGATTATTCTTTTGAGGCAATGGGAGAAGACAAACTGTACCTTCTTTTCTGTAAGACTTGTCCATGAGAAATTGTTATGAAAATAAAAAACTCATTTAATTTAGTTCTTTACACATGCTGGATTCAAGATTTTACTCTCAGATGAATCTCAACACCAAGCTCCTGAAATGGAACCCTTGAGACAACATGCCACCAAACAAGAGAACTAGAAGTCATGCTCAGTTTCCTCAATCACCTAAAAAATAAGACTATTCTGCTGACCTACTCATCCTGGTTCACCAACTTTTTCAGGTTGACCAGGAAATATCTCAGCCAACTTAGCTTAGAAGATCCTGTAAGTGAAAGCTTTTGGACCACAACAGAAAAGTATGACCAGAATTTTTAAACAACTTTTTAAATCAAATTCTCTTTTTGTTAGGGGACATACTGATGCCAGTATATATAACAGATTGCTTAACATGCTTGTTAAAACAATCTAGAGTAATAGGTTTATTTATCACAGTTTTTATTACAACCACCTAGTATATAATAGTGTATTTTTCAATATATATACAATAAATGTAAATTTTCACAACAAATGCATGTACACACCAGATCAAAATCTCTGAGGACAGAGGAACAGGAAACAAGTTTCCCAAGTATAGTTCTCCAGATCTTTGTAGTGTTATACATCATGTCTTTTCCTGCTTTGGGGGAGGGGGCAGGCAAGACAGTGTTTGATTTCTTCATTTCTTCTAAAAAATAAAATAAAAAAAAAGAAACAAGAAAGGTAACTTGCATTAGAACTAGAACTTTGTTTCTCTGGATCAGCAGCACAGCTCAACACAAACAGAGACCAGCAGCTGCCCCAAAGAAGCATGCCCATTTCCACCCTGAGGAAGTGAGGCACCGTCTTACTCTTATTGCATGTTCTTACACTGCAATAAAACATGCTCTGGGAAAAATGGTCTCCTACCTGGAGGCTGAGCACCCCAGGGGGTACAGGAAGAAAGTATTAAGGTAATTGTTTATTTTTTATCTAAAAGTATTAAGAGGGAATTAAAACTTTACTAATACTTGACATGTCTTCACATTGCATCCTCATCTAGTCTGTATGCCAGGTGGTGACACTTGACATAGACAGTACACAAAGTATCCTTGAGGAACACTGGTTGCTTCAAAATGCAGAAGGGGAGTGACAGTGACACTTTCAATGTCCTGACATATTGACATTTACATGTGCCCAGTTAAGTGGATCTACGGATTTTATTATCTACTTGCAACTAAACTAACCTTCACAAAATGACCCGGTCTCTCAAAGAGATTCTCGGGAAAAAAACCCTGCAGACTGAAGGTAACAAATAATAAAAGCACAAACAGACAAGAAAGTTCCAGAACTGACACTTCTGCTCCTAGGGAAAGTCCTTTATCAACCCCTTTGCACAGTAGTATCACTGACAGTGTAGTCAGGTTTGGCAAAAAGTTGGCCAAAAAATTTGGAAACAATGAAGCTAAGTATTTGAAATGCAAATTGACATGTATTATTGTTAACAATGGAGCTCTTTTTGAGTGCATACTATACCCTTAAGACATTAACTAACAATAGTATGGAGCCACAAGGATTAACATAGCCATCCAGGACATGAAGAACAACCTTCCTAAGTTTTTTCAGCAATGTTTAAGGTCCTGTGATATTCAATCCAGCACTTCACAGAACTTCACAGAAAACACTGCTGAAGGTTTGAAGAAACAAATATTAGAACAAGCTATGGGTTCTGGGAAGTTTAAGACTCCAAGCATTTGTAACCTGTCTCAGTTTATGGTACTTGCTCTATTTTTTACACTATAAAATACATAAAGAGAAACTTTTTTGTCAAACCGTACTAAAAAGATGTAATGGAAAAGGTAGCTGTTCAACAGTAAACCATTCCTTTATTAAAAATGCTGTTTTATGAAAAAACTGTGCAAGTGTAACCACTAATGAAGTGGCTGCTTTGAATAGAATAAAGAAGGGATCTCAGAATATAAGTTACAGCGAGTGAAATCCATTTACTGGATCACTCATGGGCAAGGTAGTGCAGCAAATAAACTGGAGACAAAAGCCCACGAAGTCCTACATTGTCATCCAAGTGGTTAATTTTATAAAAACAAACCTTTCAATATTAGAATCTTTACAATATTTTGGAAACAGATGGGAAGTTATCATGAAAGTCTTTTGTACCCCAGGGGCTTGCTCACTGGTTATCCCATGTCAAAGTGCTCAAAAGAGCTGTCAAACTTACATTTTTCTTTCACAGAAAGGAAAGTAATTGTTCCACATCTCCTGACCTTTTCTTTGATGAAAAGGGCCTGCCAGTACTATGGTAATATTTTTGAAAAATAAAAACTTTTAATGTGTCTCTTCAAGATCAAGATGTTTTAATAATGAGCAAGAAAATTTTTCTTTTTAAAATAAAGTTATTGTATGGAGGAAGCATTTTGGAAACAGAAGCTTGAAAATATTTCCATCATCATGCAATATTGTTGCAAAAAGAAGTTTGTAAGTGTCACCCATAAAAACTTCTAATATCTGTACACTTGTACAGCGAAGTAACTTTCTAACCTGTTTTAAAAAATCTTCTAAAGGAAGGTTTTTCAATCCACTTGTTAACAACACAAAAATTCAAGACCTTTCAATCAGTTTGCAAATCCAACTGACTGTCATCAGAGAAAATGGAAACTTACTAGTTGAATATTAAGTTGAATATTAATACACCTTTTCATAAGTAGTCGGCAGGACCAAAAAATTCGCATTGCGATTTAGTAAGCACAACCTTCATCATACTTTCTATTGGATCAATTCCTTCCTGAGGGATCTTTTTCAGTAATGACAGATACTAAAAATAGATATTAAATAGATATGAAAGATTAAAATCAGGTAAATTGAACTTGGAACCAAATCTCTCAATCTCTGTACCACAGTGTTGGAACAAAACTTTCTAAAAATAATGAGGCATCAGGTATTTCTGAGCATCACTAACTAATCTTCTACTGGGAACAGAAAAATACTCTGTACCAATCATAAAATAATATTTAAAAATTGTTTATCTAATCTATACTCTACATATCTATTTTTTATATTTTTATCATGTACTTAATTAGCACAGCAGTACATATACATAGTTTATATACACTAAGGGTGCATGCTTAAAATATTTTTTTTTAATCCAGCTCTGGATTCGCCAGCACAGGAAACCACAGGCCTGTTGGGAGTGAGGAGGCCACAAAGATGACTGGAAGAGTGGAGCACCTCTCCTATGAAAACAAGTTGAGAGAGCTGGGGTTGCTGAGACAAGAGAGAAGAATGCTCTGGGGCGAGCCCTTCAACATATAAAAAAAGGCTTGTAGGAAAAGAGGTGGTATTTCACCAGGGCATGTAGTGACAAGACAAAGGGTAAGAGATTTGAAATTAAAAGGTTTAAGTTTAGATTGGACATAAGGAAGAAAATGTCTACGATAAAGGTGGTTTGGCACTGTTCCAGGCTGCCCAGCTGTGGATGCCCCATTCCTGGAGGTTCTGGAAATGTTCAAGGTCAGGTTGGACAGGGTGGTGCTGAGCACCCTGCTCTACTGAAAGATGTCCCTGTCCCATGATCTTTAAAGGTCCCTTCCAACCATTCTGCCATTCCACTTCAAAAATCTGAGCCAGTGCTGGGATACTATTAGCAGTAATGAATTTGACAACTGCTACTTTTAACACTAACATAACTGTATTTAAATCCATACATCAAGATTAAGACATTCTAAGCTGGGATCATGTAAAACCTACCCCAACTGCAGTCCAGCCTGCAGCAAAAAAAGAATATCCAGCATAAAAGCCAAGGCCTGAATTACAAGAAATTCAAAGAAAAACAGCCACCTAAGCCTTGTCACAAAAAGCATTTTAATTCTGCAGTAATGTTCAGATCAGAAATTATTCTCGGGGGGTTTTTTATACTTTCATTTTCCACTTCTCGACCCCAGTGGATGCCATGTCAGACACCAAAGGAATGTCTAAGCAACGTGGGGTTTTCACCACGCTTGATCACATATACACAACAGAAGAGGAATTCAGGCACTGTCATCCAGCACTAGGATCATGCACTTCTGTTCTGAAGCAGAGAAGGCACAACAGTGAACTTGGAAGAACATGCACTTACTCAAGAAACCTAGAAAGCTTAGTATTTGTATTTATTATGCATTAGGAAGCTTATTAACTTAAAAACCAAACCGCATAGTACAAAAGGTGTCTTATCTGTGCTCAATGTGGAACAAGTTTCAAAATATATATTTTTAAAATTTTTCAGTCAATACACAATCCTTTTAAAAAACTGTATAACTGTCCGTACTCTCATTACATTTATAAATACATGATTTACACAGAACCCCATCTGGAAAAATTAAAACTCCTTACAAATATCTACATTGCTTACATATAAAACATTCATAGGAGTACTTCATTAAAGTTGGGTTTAATAGTCCATTTACAATGCAGCAAAATACATATAAATCTGTGTATTCTTCATAAAATGTCTCTAAAAATTAGCACATTTGTAACCATTCATAACACTTTTGAAGAATCTTCTAGAAAAAAAATCTGATATGAATATATCCATGATATTCAGCAGGTAAGACAGTGATATGAAGGCTAAATATGACTAATAACTGAACACTAAGAAGCAGTTAAGGCAGGGGTGAAAAGAATTAATAGGAAAAATTAGTTTATACAGCAGATAAGTGTGACAAAGAAGAAAGTGACAAAATGCAGTACATACATATATTTCTTGATGTAAACTACTCTGGCACCCACTCAGAAGTGTCTGTACTTCTGACCTTGCTCATTTTAAAATTAAAAATTTATTTTTTTATATGGAAAACATTAATGGGAGCAGGCTCTCAGGTGTCAACTGGATTTGCTTTAACTGCACAAAACTGATTACTCCAGAATGTGGGTTTACAGTTTCTGTAGGACCTTCAGTTATGCGTAATTCAGAATTCTGCCATTTCAGTTTCATCACTGCTTTCTGGTAACTAGTGGACTCCTTGTTATTAAATAATATTTGAGAATTTCACTGATAACCACTATTTCAGGTATCAAAACTATACAGAGATCAGTGCCTCCAGTACCACGGAGACTACATGTGGCATTGATGCAGACAAAAGGCATAAGAAATGCAAAACAACCTATAAGAGTGATGGTAGAAATTGTTCTGGCTCAAACCTGTTTATTTCACATTATCTTGCAATTTGGGGAACTGAACATTCAAACTTTAAAAAAAATTCTACCTGTATATTCAGGTTCCTACCCAATATTGGAATTTGACACAGCATTTGCAGTCCAATATTGGGTAGAATCACACCAGCTTGTGACTTGCGGTTCTAAAAAACCACTCCTGCAAGCATGACATCAACCTCAAGTATCATACAGCAAGTGTCCTCCTGTCACAGCTGCCTTCCTCTCAAAGGCAAGACACTCTGTACCTCGCACCAAACTTCCAGAGCCACAATTCAGGGCATGAATTTGCTCTGTAGACCCCTCAGAATTCAGCCTTCATACAGTGCTATCCTGCAGCAATGGTTCAATGTCCTCTTCATTACTTTGGTCTAGGTTGTTACTCAGACTACTGCTGATGCTGTTGCTGTGTTTTTTGGTACTGCTGGCTTTGTTGTTCTCAGGAATAAATAAGGCGACTAGAAAAGCCAGAAGAACAATGCACGCTCCAACCAGGAAGGGTGGACCAGGAATGATCGCTCTCTACAGGAATACAAGCATAATAAAGAATTCATGAAGTTTCAGGCATTGACTTCTGCATTATGAACTACACCACTAAGGCAGGAGATCATGAGAGACATATTTATGGTGAACTATAAAATTTTGGCAAACAGGTTCCTATCTGCATCTACAGTCCCCACAAATTCCTCACCTGACCTCCACACTGATCTAAAAACCAGAAACATATAAAATTGTCAACTGATAATATCATTGCCTAGCAAATTAAACAGATACTGACTGATGCTTTTCAGTAATTTTTTTTTCTTTAGATGATGTGCCTGTTAAGTCAACAAGACTCCTCTGAAGATTAATAGAATAAGTTTTTAACATCCAGGACAAATATTCAATTAATCTTGGCTTCACTTTTCCACAGCTAAGATACTCTAGAATCAAGTTAAAATAAACAAGCATCCCAAAATAACAATAAATGAGTGAGCAAAGTAACAACAGACTATGTAGTACATACCATTCTCACTGCAGACACATTGTTCATAAATGGTAACTTAGTATTTGGAGTTATTCTTTCTTGCTTCTAAGCAGTTTATTTTAAAATTTAGAAACAAAACTTACCCAAATTTCATAGCCCCAACTAAAAACAAACACCAGAAAGGTTTTAAGATAAATTTTAAATCAGCCAAGTTTGACTCTTTACAAAAGAAGAGTGTCAACAATCTAGCTTCTTTTTTCAAATCTTTAATAAGTTTTCTTTATCTGTGTAAACTAAAACTAGATAAAAAGCAGAAGATGAAATCTGTCAATGCAACGTACTTTTATTCTACCCTCCAATGAAGTGGGAGAGTAGCTGAACATAAGTATACAGTAACTAATACATTTCCCTTGCCTCAGTTCTTGTTACAATGAAAGGCATACATTTTCAGCTGAAGGTAACATATCAAAAATGTATCTTAACACTATTAAATCTTCAAGAGGTGCTACACATACAAATACTTCAAGTAATGAACTTCCAAATTAATATGCCCTCATTTGTAGTATAACAGCTAATTGATCTGAGCAGCTTTTGAGTATTACACGACTGAGGTTTCACTGAAGGCAGTAAAAATCTTTCAAAAGCTGTCCTTGCTCATTGTACTGTCAGGTGTTATTACTGCTCTCCAACACAGCCCACAACTCCACTATTTGGTGTGAGGGCTTCCTGTGGATACCTACAATAACACAACCTCACTCAAACTTTAGCGCCAGTACATTTACATCAAACAAAGTTACCTGGTAACATTACAATACTGAAACCAATGCTGCTACTACTGTGAATCTAAATATTTATGATCATATTTAAATTATGAGCTATCTTAATAATTTAATAAAACTTAAAAGTGAGAATTAAGGAGTTTAAGATAGGAAGATTTTAAATCAACCAAAAAGAAGATAGATTTCTGACCTAATGAGTTCTACACTGAAAACTGCACGCCAAATTTTGAACTTACCTTATTACTGGGATTTTGCTTTGTTTCATTTTCAGAAGTGTTATCAGGTAGCAATTCATTGAGTTCCACATGGAAGAGAAAGAAAATAAAGCCATACAGTGCTGGCCCCAGGCCATTGCACAGTCCTCTTACTCCAGTTATTATTCCTTGGACAACACCTAATGAGGAAAAAAAAGAAAAAAAACAGAAAGAGTAGGATATTTTTTTACGCTAGGAAGAAATAAGCCAAGAGCTCAGAGTGTATTCTAATAATTGTTCCAAAATATATCATAATTATTTCTACATTCTAAGATCTAAGAAGTACACTGAAGACAAGTTTGTCGGATTAAAATAATCCTCTGCATCATCACAGTTCTGTCACTATACCTGCAGATTACTAGAAGCATTATGATTTTTATCATTATATAATATTTCATTATTATGATTATGAAATTTGTGTGCAGATTTAATTTTTTGTATTAGAGTTTTCCACTCTCTCCCAAAGCCTACAATGAAGATAGCAAAGATAGCAGAGCTTAAATATGGTACTCATTCAATTTATTTTCAAGTGAAATTTAGAGTAATGTACATAACTGTTAAGAACTCTGATTGGGAAAATACACACAAATTATGTCCAGTATTTATTTAAATACCAAGTAACTTACTCAGGGCAGTTGATTAAGTGTACAGCAGTAAATTCACAATACTTGACTGGATGCAGTTTTACTCTGGATTCTTTTTAAAGCTTGATTAATCGAAGTGCTATAGGTATATTTCTGTTTTGATTTCATTAAAAGTGACTTTGACAACAGTACAAGAAGTGTTTTGATGATACTAACTTTATATAACAAGAGTCTAAAAAATGTCATTTTACAATATTAATAATCTGCTTTGTTCTTAAGACTAACTTGTAAAATGCAAGGAAAGAAAACATGCAAGAAAGAGCTGTCAAAGTTTTTACTTCATAGGTTGATGACATGGAAGTTTAAAATCTTCATGCCACTAGGTGGCAAAACCTCAGTCTTGAAACTATTGAAAGCCTTAGCTTTTTATTAACACCAGTTTCCTCTATGTAAAATCAAAGTTCAATGGCTTCAGTCAGCTCAAATGAACTAGTCATCTCCTGATATAAACAGGCCTTTAAAAATCTTTAAAATGCAACTAAAAAAAAATAAGGGAGAGGGGAATAATTAAAAAAACATATGTAAAATACTATATTTTGTATCTTTCAACAGAAATCCACCTCCTGGAAGAACATCTCCGTTGTACTTCTCAGATTAATTGCATTTACCTACCTTCATGTTGTACAATGCTGAAGTAGAACTGATACTTAAAATTTACATGTAGAGCAGTTTTTAAAGGCAACACTAAATTCAGTTCTTATATACCAGTGTTTTAATTTGTGATGACTTCTCCTCTCATTTCACTTTAAAGAAGACGTAATTTCTGACTGTACTGACTTTTCACATCAAAACCAATAAATTTTGTGCTTTTTCAGATTAACTGGTTCCTTTGGACTCCTTTTCTATTCCTTGAAGAACTAAAGTATTGTATCAAATAGGGCCAACTTTTCCACAAAAAATAAAGCTTCTTGCATACATTTATTTCAATCTAGTAAAATGTACAATTAAAAAGGTGGTACTGTTACACTAATCCTCATTGTCTACTTAGAGAATACTGTATATAATAAAAGGAAAAGAAAAAGAAAGTTTTTGTTCCTTTTGTTGTACTTCTACAGAAAGAAAGAGAAGCAGCTCGTCAGAGATTATGTATTTTACAATGCAAATATGATGAATTTGTACACTTCCTTCCTCTCTACATAGATCTGCAGGTTTCCACAGGTACTTCCAAGTGAAAACTCACAAAGATAACTTGAAAATTACACCTAGATAACTCTTCCGCTTTCTAGACAAAAAAAGTAGTCTGATGTGTAAACAGCAATTGATCCAATACCCACCTTGTTGATCTGCCTCTGCATTTCGTGAAACCAGAGCACTAATTGCTGGGAATGTAATGCTTGACATTGCTGCTACGGCTCCTGCTGCCCACATCATCCTGTGTTAAATACACAATTTGGATTAAAAATTAGACTGCCCTTATAATTACTCCCCACACTCCCAAAAGAGCCACAAGGGCACCCTTATTTAACACTTAATGCCCTTTCAGAATGCTCTGATTAAAATACCTAGAGACTGGAAATTATTCAGTTATCTCCCTGCTCCCCTCCCACATATTATTCTGAACTTGCTGGAACAGAAGCACATTGGCTTTGAATTTATCCTAGCAGAGAAAAAGAGGGGAAGGGGAGTGAAGCGGGCTTTCCTCTCCAAACACTGTACAAAGGAACAATTTCCCAGTGTCCTAGTGAGGCAATTCTCTAGCTTCTACAACTGACTGGGAAGTGCTCTGATGAACAACAAGCACTCATCCCTCTAAGCAGGACTTCCTTCTTGGTAAATAAGTTGTTCTAGCTTACGGTTCTAGTTGTCTCTACTTACACAGTTTTTCCAACAGAAGAAACTCTAGACAGTTTCTAAGACCAAATATAGTTAAGAGTATGAGAGTATGTTAAAAAACAAGTATAGGTCCAGTACCTAACGGATAAAATAGCTCTAGTGGAATTACTAGACAGGACATGCTACTTACCAGCTTGTGAGTATAAGAAAAAGTTCTAACCACATTCATAGACTTAACACTCAGGGGACCAAAATGTTGCCAAGACTCCCTTTGCAAAAGGGCTGTATGTACAGGAAATTCTATCACTCCTATATATGCAAAATACAGACCAAATTTTGGTATGAAAATGGGAATGCTTAATTCACAGAACACTTAAATACTCATGACAACAAAATTAAATAGTAGAATTTCTTGGAAAAAACCCTTTCAGTTCCTTAACAGGTGTGTACATACCAAAATGTATACTTACCAAGGCTGAGATCCAAAACCATACCAAGCCAGCTGAAAGATCTGAAAGCCAAGGCCGAGGAGAACTGTGTTTTTGTTCCCTATAGATCTCATCAAGATACTGAGAAACACAGTCTGCAAAAGAAATTGGTTCAACCAAGAGTCGTTTTAAAAAGTCAGACTGCTAAAGTAATTTCTCCCATGCAAAGTAATTCAGAAGACCTTTCAAATGATGAGGAAATTCATACCATTTGTCCTCTGATTTTCCCTGTATTAAGTCCAAAATACAGATAAGTCATTTCAACATTTCATGTACCGGTATTCTTAACTCTTAAAGGGTTACTGCTTCAGGACATTGAGAAGCATACAGATCACCTTCTCTATGTACGTTAGATGACAGTGTCTATTTCCAATGTAAACAGACTTTTATTTCCACCTCTACAAACCTATTTTATTACAGACTAGAGCGTTCCAAAAAATAAAAGCTGTTACCAAGCTAAGATAGTGCAGGCTGGACATGACTTGAATTTACCTGTATCTACAAATATTAGAGAGAAAAAAAGACTATTAGCTCAGAAAAAAGTAAACTCCTTAGGTCAGCTGAATTATTATGCAAATTTACATTTAAACTTACAAGTAAATCTTGCTGCTTTGTCACCTTCATCACTTACACGGAAATTTGGCCAAGACTGGTTCCTAGGCACCCTAAATTACATTTTCTACTGGATATTTACACCACTGATATGACCTTTTCATTTGCACATGTAAGCTAATCCTAACCAAAGATTCTATATATATATTTCTATTTGTTACAAGTGTTACTGCTCAGGGTTAGGGAGATCCCAATTCAGATAAAAGAGCAAGACACTCAGGGCAAGCAGACACTTCCTAGTAAAGCAAAGTCCGCATGGAAACTTGACTCAGTTAATGGAGCACACATTTTTCCTTAAAAGGAGAAACTCACCAGTGCTTCAGTAAAAATACAGAGAAAAGGAACCAGGACTCCAGGGCAAAATACACATCCTCCCTTGTCTTGTCCCTCTTCCTGACTGTATTGGGTCTGGCTGACATGGAGTTAATTTTCCCACAGCAGCCCTCAAGGGTCTTTGGATAGCTGGAAAGGTGTTGATAACACAGCAGTGCTTTGGCTACTGCTGAGCAGCACTGGCAAAGCATCAGTGCTGTCTCTCAACATTCCCCCCACATCACTAGACTGGGGATGGACAAGGTCCTGGGAGTGGACAAAACTCAGCCAGCTGACCCAAACTGACCAAAGGAATAACTCATTCCATACAACACGAGCTCAGGTATAAAAGCTAAGGAAAGGAGGAGGAATGGGGCATTTGTTATTTACAGTGTTTGCCTTCCAGAGCAACTGCTATGTGTGCTGAAGTCCTGCTTCCTCAACAAGTGGCTCAACACTGCTAGCTGATGGGAAGCAGAAAATAAACCTTTTTTTATTTCCCCTCTTTGCTTATGCATGCCTAAACATTTGATTTTACTTCAAGCAACTGCCTTATCTCCACCTAAGGTTGGTTTTTACCTTAATTTCTCCTCCCAGTCTGGCTGGGAAGGGGAATGCTGGAGCAGCTTGGTGGGCAGTTGGCATCCCACCAAGGCCAATCACCCACCCCAGCTTTCTTGTTTTTCATTTTTAGTCTGAAAGCTACATGGAAAAAAAATACAGCAATTC
Source organism: Rhipidura dahli (assembly GCA_013399225.1). Classification (NCBI taxonomy): domain Eukaryota; kingdom Metazoa; phylum Chordata; class Aves; order Passeriformes; family Rhipiduridae; genus Rhipidura; species Rhipidura dahli. Next base: position 180,704 of record VXAC01006132.1, read on the forward strand.
TACCTTCATGCAGAAGTTCTTCCTGTAGACATGCCAACCTAAACCAGTATTTATGAAGTAAAGATTATGTCAATAAGCAAAGACTATTTCAGTAAGCTGTACTCTTCAAAGAACTCAAAAATCAATAGATTTTCCCTGTTTTAACACTGAAAATTATATATCACAAGGGAAGCCATCTTAGAGACTTTTAGCAAAAATACTGGTCTGCATAACATATGACTAGCAAATGTGAGTGCACACAACGGCCTCAGAACAAACCACTGCAGAAGGATTAAAATAATGACTTGCATTGCTAATGAAGGCCACAACTGACACCCGTAAAACTGGCAAACATTGATGAATGTGTTGCTTACATCAAAACAGTAAGATCTTCATTATACTAAGAATGGCAACAAGGTTACAACATACTCCATATGCCATTCTTCTTCTTGTTACCACAACAGGAAGACAAACTGTGTCCATAAAGATACCAAAGATCACATCATAAATACTCTTTGATTTAAGAAAGATATAAAGGATCTGTTGAAAAATCAGCACATTGTTGCCAGTTAAGAAATATGACAAGAAGATACCAAGGCCTCACAGCTCCTCAGCCTCCAAGCTGAGCCTAAGTAAGCCTGGAAAGATGAGGTCTTGCTTGTATGCAAGTTTGATAGCAGAAGCCAACTGAATAAGTGCAAGTAGCATGACTTTTATTTAAAATAAGGCATTTTCCTTTCAGAATGCCTCGCATTTAGTAACAAATTTCCTGCACTATTTTTATGATTTTATGTCAGAGTTCCAGCAAATTTACTGATCCAAGTTTAGCATATTTTATTTTTCAGATGTCCAGATCCAGCATTTCTAAGGAAAGCTGATACAAAGCAAGAAAGTTATGCCGACTGTATCATGAATGCAACATTCAGTGAATGCAAGACACACGGGCATATTAGAGCATGTAAAAAGTTTTTTGACAAGCTTAAATGAAGCACTATAAAGAATAAAGCTTACCTGAGCTCCTATGGACAGAATGCCCACCACAGCTATAAATGCCGCAATGCTAGCAGATCCAAAGCCTATAATCTGTAGAGAAGCAGAAATTGTGTAAAACAAATGCCAAACACAATCCAGGACAATTACTAGCAGTGAGTATCTTCTCAATGAAAGCACTCATCCCTGCTTGTACTCTAGATCTACACAGGAACCATACAGGAAATGTCCACTTTCAAAAATAATCCTTAACTTGACTCTTTGCCAATAAAACTGTAAAGAAAAAAAAAACTGTCTTAAAAAAAGGAGACAGAGGAAGTCATGGATCTAGAAACTGAAGTTCTCTATCTCTCCCACAAACACCATAGGTCTTCGACAAGCAAGATCCTCAAGAAAGACCCAGAAACTCCTGCACTGAATGAGAACCAAGGCCTGCTTAAGGTTAACATGTGCTTAAGGAATTGCAGGGTTTATACATCAAGAGTCAAGTGTTACTCATTTCTTGGCTTAGCAAAGCATTCTGCCAGAAAGCAGGTCTCTGAGCAAAGTCTGTAACAAGTAAGAGGTCGTAGGGAATACTTATTTGAACATCCTTAGTAAGATGTGAAGACACCAACACTTACCTGTCTCAAGTACAGAAAGAAACTAGAATACTGGCCAGCCTCAGGCAGATACGAGAGCAACACTGTAATGCAGATTGGGAGAACTGTAGGATCTTTTCTAACCTTCTTCAGAGACTGTAAAACAAAAGAACAAAGCAGGTATTGAAACATTTGTACAAACTCTAATGAAAACATAAAGAAAGAACATAGATTCCCTTTTTTGTGCATGCATACACATCAAACCAATTATACATGGAAATTGTTAAGCTGAAACTTAAGTCACAAACAATCTCATTATATACAGTTTGGGGGATCCAATTCTTTGGCAAAGTTTCCATTAAGACTTTTGAAGCTACTGTTCAGTGCCAAATCAAAATTATTTCCCAAAAACAGTATTATATAATAGTAAGGGAAATGCATAATGTCTCCTAATAGATATCCATAATAATAATTTGTTTTGAAAGATGCTAGCAAATAATATACATTTCTTACACTTGTTCACTGATCACATTAATTACTTTAATGAACAAATAAATTGTGGAAAATTAATTCTGTAACTGCAGTCTTTCAAGCATGTCATTCATCTCTCAATATTCACAATCACTTCCCAGCAGGATGGATCTCACGAAGAAAAATCACTCCTCCTTTTCTTAAGATACCAAGGTGTAACAAAAACCTAAGTTATCTGACTAAGTGTGAGTAAATGAACAAGACTGCACGCTATGTTTTAGCCCTTCCTATATATGCCTATTAAAAAAAAAAAAAAATCAGGCTTTATAGATCCATTCTCTATTAGAAAGAAATCACACATAACCAAAAGTGGAAATCAAGAGTGGGGAGAGACACTACGAAAAGTACAATTATAAAGTGAATAGGTAAAATATTAAAATATTTGCTTTTGAGGTGTAAGAATTCAGCATTTCTCTTTGCAATAAAATAGAGTATGTAAGTTAGAAAAGTAAAGTATTGTCCTTTTGGATTTCACACCAAATATTATTTTCAAATCTAGAATTATTTAATCAACAAAGTTCAGTTTGATTTTGTTTTTTAAATGTAGTTAGATCTTTATGGGCAAGAGCAGAGAACAGAGCCTATGGTACACGGTAGTCAAGGTACCAATACAATTGAAGATTTCTCAAGCTTACAAACTGCAAATAATTATTATTACTTATTAATCATCAAATATTTAATAATTACTTATTGAAGTGCATCTTACTGCAAAAGGATCTGCTCGTTCCCATGATATAGAAGATCCCCATGAAGCAGGTCTTATTTTTTCTGGCAGAGATTCTGGTACAGCTATCAGGATGAAGCAGATGTCCACAACAGCCACCAACGTGGCCACCAGTACAACCAGACTATCCCCATAACTGGCAGACAGGTATGCTCCAATGGCAGGACTAGTTACCAAACTTGCTGCAAAGGTGGCAGATACCTATGTACAACAACAGTTCACAAACTCATTAAAGTGGTTATTCTGCCATTACAGAAAAATGAAGTAACTTGCTCACCACCACCACCCCACCCCAAAAGTGTGATTTAAAAAACACAGCAGTAAAAATTCAAGTAAAAAATCCACACCAAACATAAAAAAGTTAAAATAAACCACACATCATTTACGACAGTAAACGTGGGTCCCCAAGTAAGTTTCTACACCCTCCTCAACAGCACAGCATACTAGACAGGATTTGCAGTCCAAGATCAGGTTTGGCTCAAAGGAAGAGAGCTCTTACTTTCAAATAGACTGAAATCTTCATATTGTTTTCTAATTATGAAGTGATTTGACTGAAAAAGTTGTCTGTACATTTAAATGCCTGCCTAAAAGAAGTCCAAAGGCTAAGGATATCTATCAACAGATCTCCAAAACCTAAAGTAATATATATATTAGGAAAGTAAACTAAGCAGGAATTATTTTACCACTGAAGGGATTAGTTTGCACTAACTAAATTATTTTCCTCACTTTTTGATAATTAAGAAAGGTCATTACTGAGTTACTAAAAATACTGTTTTATGCATTTTCATCATTCCTCATTGTTCTGACTTTAGAAAAAGCCATTCCCTACTAAAAATATATCACATGAACTAGAAGTGCAACTTACAGGTGATGGAAAACCATTGCTAGATTAAATTATCTTCATTGTCTTTAACATTTAATGCTTTGTTTGCAAAACTTAAAGACATTCTTTCTCACACATGCCTTCTATGAAAGCTGTCAAATACTTTTCCTGCTCCTGTGAGCACACAGCACTCTGTTTACTGCCTGAACTCTAACACAGTGTCCTGAGCCATAGTTCATTCCTTTATTAACATCTTTACATTAATCAGGAAACTATCTGTATATCAAAACACAAGTTCAATATGAAGGTCATAATCTGACCTTTCTCCCAAGGTGAGCATATCTTACCAGTCCGTAGGCAGTAGTTCTCTCATGTTCTTGTGTTACATCAGCTACATAGGCAAATATTACAGAAAAGGTAACAGAAAAGATTCCAGACACTGAAATCATAGCGAAGTACCACCTAATAATTTAAAAGCAACAATTAGAAGTTTGACCTAAGATCTCTTGCTTTTTATCTTACTAATCAGCAAGTTTGCATTTAAGCCTATAAGGAGTGTTCCTCGAGAACTGACACAGAAGTTTACTAGAGATGAATGAATGAATGATTGTGCACTCTCACTTAAATACTGGAAAACAGCATTTTAAATTTTTTTTATATTCTTCTGTTTATTTTACATCAGCCTAAAAGAGTAAGTGGCCCCTTGAGGACATGGTACCTATAGATTTTTAGCCTCTCAAGTCTAAGTTATGAAAAATGATCTTTGAAGTCATTTCATCAGCCAGTTAAGGAATAAAGTATCATACATATAATGCTGTGGAAGCTGAATTCTGAATGCATTCAGTGTACACAAAGTTCGTTTGTAATTCTTCCAAGATTCACAATTAATGTAAATGAAACTGAAGTCTTAACTGAGCAGTACTGACTTGGTTTCAAAGAGTTAAAAGACCTCACTTGCAACAATTATACTTTTCTGTGGCAAATAAATGCTAAGGCTCATTTACTCATTTAGCTTTAAAAATACCTTTATTACTGTCAGTCATCAAGGGAAAAAAATAACAGCTGATCTTAAAACAGGATTATCAAACACTTGCAGGTACTGTTTTACTTGTCTGAATATAGTTCATATTTCATTATTTCTACTTCTAGGATACACGGTTTGAACACATCTTGAACAGAAAAGCTCCAGAATAACACCAACACAGTCTTGAAAGGAAAGCTGCTTTCTTCTTGTCTTTTTGTTTCTCTTCCATCTCCCCAAACTAATCCTCCCACTGAACAACTGCCCTCCTGACAAGCTTGCTACTGCAGTTTGTACCACTTACCATGGGCTTATTCGCATTAATGGAATTGGGACACAGGTGAAGAAAACTGTAAGAAGAAGAAAGGATTTCCTTCCCCAAGCATCTGAGAGAGCACCTATTAGTGGAGCACTGAGAAAGGACAAAAAACCCTGTGACAGAAGAAAAACAATTAATATGTCTGTATCTACATTTCCAAGGCTCACTTTATCTACAATACATGAAAGGAAAGTTGAAAATTGATTTGCAATTAAACACAGAAGTTGTAGATAACTAAAAATGTACACAATTTGTTCTACAGTCTAAATTTCTGTGATTTGGATGTTCTATGTTTCAAATCTATTAAACCTGAGTGAAATTTTTTTAAAAAAAGAGCATACAATTTTTTAAAGATCCATTGATTCAATACAGAAGTAAAACAGAATGCAAAATCTTCTTTAAAATCTCCAAAATTATAGTCTAGTTCCACAAAGGACACTATCTTAGACTCTATCAAGAGATTCAGTGCTAGATTTCAAACCCAAGTTACCCTCTGATTTGGACGGTCCTCAGAGAGAGTTTTGGGTAACATAACTACTGACACAAATTTAACAGAACACTTGCTGCTTTATACTACATATTCAAGAACTATGTGCAAGAACTATAAAGACCATTTGAGCAAGTCTGACAACTTGAGATCAGAAACTATAATGAGATTCCCATGGAGAAGGTCAGACTCACATGCCTAGTAAATACAGAAGGAATTGATTAAGGATCAAATACTAGATTTTCCAGAATTTCTTGAAGTTCTAGAACTTAGGTCTCAAATCTGTTCTTTTACACAGAAGTACTAAAATAAGTAAAGGATTTCACAGGTTTGTTAACTGGGAAACAGTTCCTCTGAGTTAGTACATTCTTCACTTATCAATCCAATTCTGCCATAAGGCCAAACATGAGTAAATGTATGGTTCTGTTAGCACCTTAATACACTAGAAGTCTACTCTGGCTAACTTTAGCTTACCTTTCCTATTCAGCTATAGTCACTAGTTTAACATATGGATACAGACTGCTGTACTAAATAACTGTTCTGCTAAATCCTTACAAACAAACCTGATTTCAACGTTTCAAGTAAGGAGATTGAGAACAAAATCCATAAAGCCAGTCTATCAAATCCTCAGAAAGAGAGATGTCTTACTCAGTCGAAATTAATGTTTCTGCTCCTTAGATTCAGATTTCAGTTCCATATGAACTAACATATTTTGCTGTCACCAAAAACACTTCCAATGTTTCATTAACAAAATTTTAAAGCAAAAAGAAATGGAAGTACAAGTCCCTTAGACCTGTACAAGCTCCTACTAGACCTGTAAGAGCAATCCAAACATTCATGACGTTAATGCACTTTTCTACACATATGCTCTGTACAAAATCTATGGGGAACCCTTTTTATTTACTACTTTTAATACACAGCTACAATGCATTGAGTGAAAAACTTGAAAGAAAACAGGAAGAGGAACATGAACTTTGTTTTTCTATAACAGTGAGAAGATAATTTCCTCTTTCATTCTGAGACAAACCAACACCCCGAGTGCATTGTGTTCTGCCAATCCACCATAAAAGCCAGCAAGACAGCAAGTCAATCCTAAAGATGTCATGTTCTTACAACTAGAAGCAATGTTTTACATTTGTTACAGGACATAAAGAAAAATAATTTCTATGTACTACAAATTATCTCAGTCATAAGTTACAGCAAGTGCTTTGCAGCCTCTCAGTACAATAGTTATCAAAGAAAAGACTTTATATTAGTTATCCTAGAAAACTCTTGCAAACCTTTTTTGTGGCCACAAGCCAGCATAATCACAGTGTGAACACTGTGGTGTAAGTAAGCTATAAGCTGCCCTGAAAACACTGACAATCACAGGATGATAAAGAGTTGATAAAAAAAAAGGGCCAGTAAATAAAACCCACCTGATGAAAATTAGCTCTTAGGCCACATTTTAAGACAAAATCACAGTGTTTAAGTTCCTCATTTTTTATCTCAATGGTATCACCATGGTTGCATTAATTTGCCTCTGACATAAATCATTTAACATTAGGAAGTGGACAGTAAAAACCTAGCCCTATTCTCAGACAGGTCTTTACCAAGATTACAATGGCTACAAGTGGTATCCATTCAAATGAGAGGAATTTAAATTTCTGAGAAACATTCCACTTGTTCTAAGATGCTGCCACTTAGCAGTAAAACTTGAACTGAGTTCAAGAAACAACCCCTACAGTGAAAACAATGGTTAAAGAATTAATTACATTCTCAGTGTTTTGTATGTAGTTATGAAGAATGCAGGTGAGACAAATTAAAATATGAGAACACACAGACTATTTAGGTCAGAGGTTTAAAAAAATCTTACCTTAACACCTTGAATAAGACCATTCATTAAAAATGTGTGATGGGGAAATGTTTCATGTAAGACCTGATGGGGGGGGAAAAAACATTATTTTAATCAGGGGAGACAGGAGAAAGTTGATTCCAAGTTTAAATTTGATTTGTAAAACAAGATAGCTCTATGAGGACTTGTTAAGAAAAAGTATCCTATCCCAAAATAAAAACTAAAAGATAAACAAAAACAAAACTCTTGGAACAAGAAAAAAAGTATCTTCTACCTCTTTTCTGTCTTCACAAGAAAATGGAAACAAGATTTAATATCAATTTATTGGCATAAATTCCTCTGCTGGCAAAGACTGTACTGCAGAGATAGTTTGGGACAGTTTGCTCAAAAAAAGGATCAATGTAAGCAAAATCTACCTCCATGTGGTGTAAGTTAAAAAATTTTTACTTAGCTAGTCCTTCAAAAGGTTGACTCAAACGTTGCTATTTAGAAGTGAAAATGAGATTCAGCTAACCTACACTGACAAGGAAAAACCAGTGCTATATTCACAATTGAACAAATAGCAGCTATTTAACAGCCATACAGTTAAACACCTCCAATTAACAAGTAGATGCTTATAAAATACCAGCAAGAATTTTGAATGTTTAAATACAGCTACGAATTTGTGTAAGGTGCTTTACCAGCAGTCTTAATTCAAGGGCAAGAATGTTAATCTACACTAAACAGATTTACCATAAATATGCAAGAGTTAAGGGGCCTCAGAGGTGCTACCAGGTGGACTAAAAAAAGTTATTGTGATGTTCAAAGCACGTATGCACAAAAATTCACATTCAAAAAAAATTCACATTAATTTGCTCCTGACATTTATAACTAAGTGCCACCAACTACAAAAATTACTTATATGTATACTGTGAAAGAATCACTGAAAAGTACCAGCATTATTTTTCTAAGAAGACTGAGATTCTCAAATCATAGGTTTAATAAAAGTGGTGATTCTCATATTAATTACTGGGCAGATAATTCTCCTTATTTACATCACTTTTGCCTTCTGGTATCGTATTTTGGTTAGATATTTAGAGCAATTTTTCACCTATTAAAACACTGATCTTATGACATGAATTAAGGGAAAAAAAGTTAGGGTTAAAATTACAGATCTAAAAGCAGGTGTCTTCTAAGTTAAAGAAAAAAAAAATAAACCAAAACAAATAAAAATAGAGAGTCAAATAGAGAGTCAAATCTAACCTGTCAACTGTTTTCTAGTATTTTTTCCTGAAAGGCAACCACTTAAGTTCAAGTTTTTGAAATCAATCTGTTACTTTATAGACAAGAGGAATGCAAGTTGACAAAACGGTAGAGGAAATTGCTTTACTCAAGTTCTACCAATAGGTAGATATTCCAAAAATATATATTGAAGACAGAACATGTCATTAAGTAACTGACACTGCTTATGGTGATTTACGAACATTGGCAGAAAAACCCGTAAATAAAAGTGATGTCCATAAGCTTTGGGCAGTCTTTGACAGAAAAGCCTTTGTGTGCTTTAAAAACACCTTAAATCTTTTCTTCTCCAACTACAGTGACATGTAAGAAATAGTACAGCTTTGCTGACAGATGTCAAAAGAAGTGAAAAAGCAATTTAAAGAATGAACTTTAAATAATCTCAGCTCTTAAAAATACACACAATGTATTTTCATAGTACACAACATTTTAGTTAGATTGAAAGTTGACAATGACCTGCAGAATCATGAATAAGAACACAAAAAATTGAGTAACCACAAGCTTTGATCAACAGGCCAGGTATTTCCATTTCTGCCCTTCCTACATGACAAACCTGCTGGAGCAGGAGTAAGCAGCTGGAAGTTCAAAGGCTGAACTCTGCTCAGAAGAAATCTCTACATTACTTCTAGTACTGCTGCCTGATAAGCAGGCCAATGTAAGCTACCACAAATACATCACAAGACAGAAAGGTGCAAAGTCTCAAACCAGACTTGAAATTATATAAACCAAACAGCAGCCTTTCAGTGCTTGCAAAGCTGATTACAAATAAAGATGATAACCCTCAACTATGGACCTAATCCAACTGGAGTATACTACCGGGGAACTATTGAAGAACCCACCTATTCAAATGGGTGGGGGTTTGCAGGTCTGTAAGAATTATAATTTGCACATTTATCCTTTTAAATGAGAAGTGTCAAACTTGGGCAAGTTGAAATTGAGCACTTTGGTTAAGGAAAAGAGCAAAGCAAAAGAAGATATAAGAAAGACCACACAGTAAGCTTCCCCGTACTTTGACACCAGCAAGACAGGATGACAGGACAGTCATTTCATGAGACACCCACCTCCTTTGTGGAAATGTGTTAACTGTTTATGCGAACTTTTTTATTACTAAGTTATGTTGAGAAGTTTAGAGATTGTCTTTAAAAATGTTAGACAAACGCATTCCAAGATTTATGTAAATGATTTTATTTGGAGTTTGCAGAAGGAAAGAACTCTTTCAATCCCACAAAACCTTGCCTGCCATGTATTCAAAGTGGTCTCAGATACTAGCCGATAAAAACCTGGGCTAATAGACCCCTTGCAACTGCTCATTGGCAGGCCCCACTAAAATGAGTGAGATCCATGCCTTGAAATAAAATGCTTCATATCCTATCGCCAAACACTCAAATTATCTGTTCATCTGGAAAATAACAAGAGCAGATTAAATACTTATGAAATCCATTTCTTACATGAATGCCTCTAGATTTTACTCTAAGTTATATGCAGGCAAAAGAGTCAGCCCACAGAAGTATACACAGTTAACGAAGGACTGCATAGTTCATTCAGTTGTTACAACAGGAAGTTTAGTTGAACTATGAAGTCTTTAAAAAGCCAGAATTTCCAGAGACACTTTAATCAATAGACTAAACTGATGTCACTCTAAAAGGCAAGTAAGAGTTAAAGACTAGTACAGAAGAGTTAATTTTTTTTCCTTATCTTACAGTCTTTCAACAGTCTAAATGGCAGCTGCTAAGACTTCTGGAATTCAGATAATGAGATACACATTAATATAAAGCAAATTAAACCTCAAATCCCTAGGAATTAGCAAATTAACATTTGTCACTACCACCAAGATAACAGCTGATGAATGATACTTACCGTTAGCATTGGAGTTGTCAAGAGTCCCCAGGCAAAGAATTCTAGAAATATGACCACCACGGCATGGTACACACTTGGCCGACCAATACCCTGTTGCTAAGAAAGAAAAACATATGCAGTGGTTGTACCCATCCAGTACATTACATAAGCAAGTATCTCTTGCAAACATGTTTTGAGCATAACCAGTTTTCTGCATGACCTACTAACCAAGCCCTTGGGAACAACAATAAGCCAAACAAGGGAGGAGAAACTGTTCTGTATTACAAAACAATTAAAGATCTCTAGGGAACTTGAAAAAGTTTATTCCCTTGAATACTTGCTGACTGAAAAGAATTACTTGCCCTATTCCTGACATGGTGCTGTACTGCTCTCACCTCCAACATGCCCTTAGGCTTCCTCCCCCTCGAGCAGCCCTTCCACAGCAGGGTGAACTCTCCCTGCTTCCTCCACAACTGACAACAAGACAGACCCATTTTATTAAGATCATAGCACTATTTCAACTATGACAATGTCCATAATCAGAAGAGCAACAATTTTTGTATTTGAAAATGCCAAAATATGAGAAAATAATGATCTGCTTATGTCACCTGTACAACCATTTTCAGTCAATTGCTGATCAACTGATTCCATGCTTGTGTCTGCAGAGACTACAAATTGAGGAACTATTCTACTGGTCAAGTAATTCCAGAAAGAATTAGCAAACTATCAAAGTACTCATTATTCTGTGAAACTGCTGCCATTCAAGATCAAAGGACTTGATCCCAGATTAGATTAATGAAATCTTTTTATTTAAATTAAATGGGAAGAACCCTTGGGAAAGGCATATTTAACCAGAACTGCTGCTTGCTTGCTTGCTTTCTTCCCCAAAGAGATTTCAGCAGAGGTGCTGAACAATTTTGTTGCCTTCAGTACAGTGACAGCAATGGTTGACAGGGGGAGACTGACAGATGTCATTTACCTAGACTTCTGTAATGCCTTCAACACAGTTGCACGTTGACAGCCTTATCTCCAGTAAGGAGACACATGGATTTGAAGTGTGAGCTATTTGGTGGATAAGGAACTGGCTGGATGGATGCAGCCAGAGAGTTGAGATCAATGGCTCTGTGTCCAGGTGGAGGCGGGTGATGAGTGGTGTCCCTCAGGGCTATACTCTGGGACAGTGGCCTTCAGTATCTTCACTGATGACACAGACAGTGGGATCAAGGGCAGCCTCAGCATGACTGCAGATGACACAACGCTGTGCAGCACACCTTACACAATGGAAGGACAGGATGCCATCCAGGGAGAGCTGGACAAACTTGAGAAGTGGGCCCATAAGAACCTCATGAAGTCTAACATGTCTGGGTTGAAGGTGTTGCACCTGGGTCAGGGCAATCCTAGACAGCAGCATAGACTGGGAGAAGAACTAGAGAGCAGCCCTGAGGAGGACTTGAGATTTCTTGTGGTTGAAAAGTTGGACATAAGCCAGCAATGCGCACTCACAGCCTAGAAGGCCAACAGCATCCTGGGCTTCATTAAAAGAAGAGTGGCCAGCAAGTGAAGGGAGGAGATTTTTGACCCTCCACTCTGCCTCCATGAGACCACACCTGTAATACTGTGTCCATCTCTGGAGCCATCAGCACAGAAAGGCCATGGACCTGTTACAGTGGACCCAGAGAAGGCCACAAAGTTATCAGAAGGCTGGAGCATCTTTCCTATGAAGACAGGCTGAGAGCACTGGGGTTGTTCAGCCTCCAAGAAAAAAAAGCACCAGGGAGACCTCATTGTGGCCTCTCACTGCTTGAAGGGGTCTTTTTAAAAAAGACTGACTTTTAAAAAAAGGAGAGTGACTTTTTCAATGGGCAGAATGTGATAGAACAAGGCTAATGGTTTTAAATGAAAAGAGGAGAGATTTAGATTACATATTGGGAAGAAATTCTTTACTCAACAAGTCGTGACGCACTGCAACAAGTTGCCAAGAGAAATTGTGGATGTCTCATACTTGAAGTGTTAAAGGCTAGATGGATGGGGCCCAGAGCAACTTATCTAGTTGGTGGAATCTTCTCCACTAGTGGAGGGGTTGGAATTAGATGATCTTCAAGGTTCCTTCCAATCAAAAGCAGTCCATGATTTTTTCATTTCTAATTACCCCTTGGCATAGTAACTGTTTTACATAGTTTTTGCATTCTAAAATTACACTTTGCCTTTCCCCTAACAACTGTCCTGCATAAGACTGTTTCTCAGTGTTTCCAGCCAATCCAAAGCCATTACACTCCAACAGAAGAGTGCAATTTAATAATACAGAATTCAGTTGAAAGGACATTATCCAGTGCTAAATATCAACCTGACTCATTTCAGCAAGAGGAGAGCAGGGCAAGCGTGAAACTCATGATCTCCCACTGAACCCAAAAACAGTCAAGACAGCCTATGATGAACATAGAGCACAGACACCCATGGTGTTTCTCCCCTGCCCAAAAACTTTCGTCCAAATTGGTAGAAATATGTTTTGAAAATACTTGCATTACAAGACTCATTTAAACTTACTGTCTGTAGTAAAAACTTCAAAGAAATTCCTATTGTTTAAATAGTAAAGGCATAGATCTCTAAGAATTTTTAGATCTGTCAGTTTATCAAAACCTGTAGCAACAATTTATTTTCTACATTGCAGCTTGCTTCAAAACATGCTGATTTGAAGAAAACATTTCTCTTTCTCCTCAGAAACAAAACAGTATCATAGATCAAAGACTATCTCTGAAAGGCTGATAATTTTCAAGCATTAACATTTCTCCATAGGTTATCATTTAAATAATTTTAATGAAGTTATCATTTTAAATTTCTAAATAGTAAAGATTCCAAAGATTACAGGGGTAAAAAAAAAAAATTCTCCTCATATAAGAAGTCTGTAAATACTTCTATATAAGGCAATAGGAGAACAATTTTATGAATATTTTTTTGCAAAGATATATGTCAGTAAAACTAGCACTTAACACTAAATACAATGAAGTCTGATGACCTCTTCCAAAGCAGTTTCCTCTGAAAAAAAGGAAATTTTATAGTAAAGTATGTAAGGGACTCCCCAGACCTTCTCCTGCCTCGATTTTACTTCCCTCACACCCTTACGTCACTAAGCAAGTCACCAACTGAATATCTGCTCTGCATTTAGCAAACATTTCTAATGCTACTAAAAATGAAGTTTTGGAGTGTTTGGGGTTTTTTAATGTTTTTATCACATACAAATTTGATCTGAGATTTATATGGTTTAGTAAAAAGGTGATGTACATACATACTCAAAGACATGCATGAAGATTGAAACAGTCTGCAAATCATTTCTGGCAGTACCATGCAGCTTACTGTTAGCTGCACTGATCTACTAAAAAAACCAGAAAACACCATAGCCTTTTGGATTCAAGCCATGACCTGGAAAAGTACAATTCAGATCTTGAAAGGAACACGTACCTGTTAAAACTAAGACAAGCATTAAAGGTCAAATATACTAGCACTACCAATTAATGATCCACATAGACTGTAGCTGATGACCTTCAGTTTTCTTTACAGTGTCCTAAATGCCTAGATTAATTTAAAAAAACACAGGTGCAAAAGGCTGCATTGGAAAACCAAGATCATGAAACCAGGAAAATTCACTGACATTATCAAGTAGACTGATGCAGACAGTTACTTCCAAATGTTCATCTTTTCTCTAGTTCCCAGATACTCTACTACAGAAGCTTTCGATTTTTAATCAAGCATCAACTTATTTTTTAAGGAAAGAAAATAGTTTATTATTGATCATGTACACAATCTGGGCCACAGATTAAAAGAAGAAATAAAAACTCTTTACTTGGTTCAAAACCAATGAGTTTTCTAAAAATACCTCACACTTGCCTTTCCCGTGAAGCTGTATCAGAAGTACTGGGTGTGGCTCATTTCTGCATTGAGAAAACACCCTGCAACAAAACTCCATACAATTTACATAAAGAACTTTGAATATTCAAAAAATGGTTAAAAACCTTAAAACACAAACACCTTCAGGCTTCTTGAATAAACAGTATCAGAAAAAGCTACTGAATTCTTCATGATTAACGAGATTTTAAAAGGATTTCAGAAATAGACCAGATACGGTCAGTGTACAAGTTGCCTCATTCACTGACCTCAAAATTGGAAGCGTTATAAGTAAGTGCCCTCAGGAGTGCCTTAAAATTGTTATGGGCTTATTTTCTAGTCATGGGTCATTTTCACGTGACAGACCTGTGTGTGGGCTGAGAAACTACGTATGAACACTGTAACTGCCTTCAAATGCAGCTGTTTGTCAAGGTTTTATACTTGCACAATCGTTAATGAACAAAACATTACTTAATCTCAAATGCTTAACAATACGAGTTTGAGGCCACCATTGTAAAATCTGAAGTCCTAGAAGTTCCAACAAAACGTTATTTCTCCAGTTTCTCAATGCCTCTTTTCACTACCCAATTCCAAAAAAACATTTTTTCTTCTGTCTTTCTTGGAATCAGAATAAATCCAAAAGTTAATTTGAAGGAAACTGGTAAAACTACTGGGAAGCTGTACAATTTTTTTTTTCAAAGCAGAACAGCTGTTGAACATTAAGAAATCCATGAAAGAATGTCAAAATGATAAACCCAGCTTGTAATATTTGCTCATAGAAAAGGAGAGGGAAAATGCAATACAGCATTAGAAAGAACACCTTATCTTAGACGTTCTGAAGAACAGCTAGTACAATTCACCCTAAAATACTACACAGCAAGATGCAATCTTATATCCAGCCCCAGATCTACAGAGCAAAGCTAGAATTGGCACTATTTATTTATTATTTATAGGTAACTATTTATCTGTTAATTCAAACCTATAATGTAATAATTAAAATTGTATGAATGTGTGCAAAACCATCTAGAATCAATTTCAAGCATGCCTAACTATTTATTTCTCTGAAGAAATATGCTTATTTGAGAACAAAACCAATTCTCACTGTTCAAATCCTTAAGTCCTCTGGAGACTTCAGGAACTTTTTAAATGTTTCATATTTTGATGAGGGCCACACAGTCCTGCTAGGTTTATTAAGCAAAAGAGTCAACTGGATAAATACAGCACGCTTTTTTTCTTCCCATAAGGGTGAAACAGCAGAGCTGGGAAGGGTTTGTTTCAGTATCCAACTGGAAAAACCTTAAGCAACCTGCTCAGGCGTCACAGATGACCCTGTCCTGAAGAGGAAGGTATTTCCCTGAAGTACCTTTCCAGTCACATAATCCAGTTATCTCTCAGGCAGAAAACAACCAAACTCAAACTGAAGTTCTGAACTGACAAACCACAGGAGCTCGCCTTTGCCCCCCAAACCATCCTCAGGGAAATTCCCTCCCACTAGGCAATATAGTCTCTCAGGAGAGCATGCCAGTTGCTTGTTCTATTTGCAATACAGACATACCTTTGCAAAGATCACTCACTATAATATATATAGTATATATGATATAATAAAATATGTAAACCAACATTCAAATGCATTAGTATGAGTTGTATTACTTTCTTTCTTTTTTTTTTTTTTTTAAGTGCCTACAGAAACATTTTCCCCTACAAAAATTAACTGGTTCAAATATTCATTTTTTGCAGTACCACCTGTACTGCAGTCTACCATGTCAACTCTGGTATTTTCAAGAAAACAAAGAACTGAGCTAACGGAATCAGTAAAAGACTTCAAGAAACATGCTTTCATGTATGAATCATTCAGATCTTGAAGGTGATGACAAATTATAAAATTCATTCCCTTTACATAATTATCCTTACTACCATTTAGTTAGTTTCCCCCAAAATACAACCATTTCAAATGCAAACTTTTCCTGCTGTGCCTCACTACAGGACTATTTAATCATTTTAGCTTATTCTTGCACAAATATTATGCCATCAATCCATCTCACTACATGATGGATTCTCTTTCTTCCACACAGGTAGCTCTCATTGCATGTTTATCTCTTTCTAGTGACTACTCTCATTAATTTTCAAACAGAAGTACTTTGGATCCACCTTAATTCCAACTGTTCACCACAAATACTCTATTTGTTGGAACTGGCAAGAATTCAATGCAAAAATACATAGAACACAAGAGAAAGTGCTTTCCAATCCAGTACAGCATTTTGGGTATGCCTTGTAAGCTGCAATATAAAGCATAACTAATTCAGATTATACATTGTCCAAACTTGTATTTCAGTCACAAAACAAACACCTTAAGCAGATCTGTATCTGGACTGGAAGATCATGACACATTTTCTCAACAGAAAGCTATGCTAAATCATACTGCACAGGTCTAAAGTAACAGAATCACAATTCATTCAAAATGGAAGAGTCTGAAAAAACTTTCCCAAGAGAAATTGTGCCTTAAAAAGTTCCCAGAGTTCTGAAAAGAAAATGTATAGATAAGGTAGGTCACATTAGTAAGTCTTCTGAAAATTCAGTAAGTATACTCAAACATGCTCACCAAAGGCTCTTAAAACAAGCAAACTCTTCACAGGAATTGAAGAGAAAACAAGTAAACAAACACAAAAAACCAACCCACACAAAAACTCCCCAAACACACATACACAAAAACCCCAGGACAATTTACAAAGATAAACCCACTGCAATCTGTTCATATAGCATAGCAAAGTTACCAGATGACTCCTACTGTTCTGTCCTACCACCTATGTTGTCAACACATTCAGTAGTGCGCTGTAAAAAAAGGAGGAAAGTGAAGTGACGAAGTTCACTGATGATAAAATGCAACTCACTTTGGAAGAGTTATAGTGCAATGTTAAAGAACAACAAAAGTTCATGGAATCAGCAAAACAAATTAAATGGCAGATTGAATTTCGTGTATATTAATTTAATCAATTAAAACAAGAAAAAACTATTTTAATTCCGCATTAAGGGTGATTATGACATAGGAACATGATTCTGGAAAAAAAAGAGTTCAATAAAAAAATGAGAGAAATGAGTCATGCATTCAGCAAAGGTTTACTAAAGTGTGTTCAAAAGATATACCTTGTTAAGAAAAAGATGATCACTATACTACTGCAAGTGATGTGCCTGCCTTGCTAACCACTCTGCTTCTGGTTTCTGACCATTTTTATTAGATCTACATGAAGATCATGCTCTTATCCCATGACTGTTTTGCTCAAAAGCTTTAAGCAATACGCATTGTTGAGTAGTCTATTACACAGAAGCACAAGAGGCCCACAGAAAGAAAAAGAACACTACCAAAGATATGGAGGACTGCTGAAGCAGCTTCCTCCAAACTGCAATCAAAATATCTGCAGAAAGATACAAATGGGATTCACTGAATTGGGAGTGACATGAAGGGTGTTAATAAAAAATTGCCACAACATCCTTATACTAAAATACAAGGAAAAAAGTGGCACTTCACAAGATTTATTCTTGAGGTCTAAAATGTCTTGCCATATAGTATTTCCTGCTGGGAATACATTCCTATTTAAGTTTAGACTGGACAAGTTTGGAAGCAGAAATCTTCTAAGGCACATAAAGCATGGAGACCATTTCTGGTTCACTCTTCATAGCTGAGGCCACTAAGGTACAAAGACCAGCCAAATGAACAATTGCCATACACCTTGCCACATTCTGAAAGCTCCGCTTCAGACAGTACTGAATCGTGTATTAAACATATGGCCAGCATATTACACTATAGCAAGCTGGAAGCCAATTTATCCGTTTAAGTTTTCTTCATAAAATGTAGGAAGGTGTACAAGACTGAGAAATTCCTCTAAAAAGTACTGGCTTTTTAGCATACACGTGCTTCTGCATGGGGCAGATAGTTACTCAAACTCCTTGTCCAATAGGCTAGGTTTGAATCTTCATAACTAATTATATAGCTATGACTTGATAATTTAAGTTTTTATTGCTCTAGCCTCCAGTACTTCTCTTGGAACACAACACTATTCACACTGACAGAACCTGGAGCATCAGTAACAGCAGACTTGTAACAGCAGAAGTGCCCTTTCAGCATAAATATAAACTGGAGTTATTTGGTTTTAAACAGAATAACTAAGCATTTCTGGTAACAGTGCAGACTTAGTGTCAATTTAACAGGATGGGAAGATTCAGAATGACATTGGCCATCTTGAGAAGGCAATATTGTTCATCTCTAATTATTTAGATTTAACAGGAAAAATACCCCATATGGGAGAAAACAATGCTCCACAAAGTACTAAATACCCGAACTGACAAACGAACAGTGTGTTTACTACTAGCAATATAATTTGAATTCTACAAGCAAGAAATTTAAGAAACCAGCTTACTGAATTCAGAGCTGTTGCAGTAAAGTCCTGTAACATTACATCATGCTGCCTTAGTTTAACTGTGCTGAAGTACAAAAAAGAAAAATGTGAACACTAAGGGCAAGAACATGTAATTCTTTGGGTACATAGAGTTGTGCTTCACTGTGTAAAATGGTTTAAATAATAAAAGCTGGCAAACTTCCAAGATGTACCATTCAGGATGCTTACATTATCTTGGGTTTCACAACAGCTGAGGCATTTTACAGTGTCCAAGAACATGAAACTAATGCCTCATTAATTCTCAAAGAGGTACACAGGTGTGACTTTTCTTTTCATACCCTATTTAGGACTTCTCCCATTAAAACACTTTATTTAGACAGTATGAGACGGTATTTTGCTGAAAAGATTCCTAAGTGTGACATTATTTTACTCACAATAGGTTGCACAGAAATGAAGTACGTGGTGCAAATATTCTGAATGCCATGCTAAATTTTATACTACCAGTGTTCATAATTGAGATGTAACAAGACTGCACAGCAGGCTAACAAAATGTCCCACGGCATCATTTACTTAAATTTCTGAGGCTCACTGAAGTCATGGTAATACAGTCAACAAAAATTATTTAATTCCACTGGAATTTACTTAAACATACTCATGTTCTTATTAATTTTGAGGCAGTAGCTCAATTCATAAGAAGTCATTGGTTCAGCATTTGTATTTCAGCTCTTTAATTCAGTGAAGCCAATGCATTCAACAACGTGAAATTAGTTACAGCTGCATCAAAAAACAGACACTTCTTATACCCAAGCTGGAGGGGTAAGAGGAAAAAGTCTTGCACAGCTTGACAGACTTGGTCATACTCTTCCACTTTGTCCAACTGATCTGATGTGAAGAAAGAGTAAAAATAAAAATGAAAAAATAAAACAGTTGTCACAGACCAAAGAAGCAGCTCACAAAAATTTCACTTTCACATTTATTTCTTCAGCAGCAGTCTAAGCAGCAACTTTCTCCTTCCAAATGTAAAGGATGCACTCCTCCTGATACCAAACTGATCTCTGCAACTACATCTAAAGCCATGATCCGGCCCATCTATTTTACTGTGAATAAGCTCTTTCAATAAAGTCTAGGCAGAGTTGTAGTAATATGATAGCCATGTGAGAATCACAGGAACATGCAGGAACTGCAATTACAAAACAGACTGCTCAGTCAGGACAAGAGGCAGACCCTAACATGATATAACAGCACGACTGCTCTATCAGTGTACGGAAGATAAGGCTAGAGCCCCATGCCCTTTTGTCTTGAGATGCTTCAGAGGAACACAAAGTCCTCTGAGGGCACAACTAGGAGGGAAGGGACAAAAAATACACTCAGAAAACTAAACCTCAGATCATTTTATAAAATTAAAAATTCATGTCATTTTGAAGCTAAATTTTCAAACTTATAGAAGAGCATATATTAAGTACTCAAATGCATTTTTTAACACTTAATCCAACTTTAGCAAACATTCCATCCATCAATAATAAAACAGGCTAGCACCTTTGTCAGTTATGGATTTAATTTCCACTTGAGCTTTATTTTTCAAAGTTAGAAAAAGAAAGCAGTTCTTTCATTTTTTTTCCAATTTCCCTACCTGTACCTTACATTTCCTAGCCTCAGTTTATACATTAAAAAAATCCACTTTTTTTCTTCTATATAGTGAGATGAATCCTCTGTTTGTTTCAGCACATCATGAGCTGATAAAACCAAAATCTTCTGTTTCTTGACTAAAACATTAACTTTTCAAGATTCTTCTTGGAGATATTTTTGTAGTCTGACTTCAGATTGGTTTACTGCATTTATACCAACTAGACTCTTTATTGGGAGCCTCTGTACATAAACCTGGAACAGCAATTCTACCATAAAGCAGACATCAGCTGCACTTCTTGAAGAGTCCAACATGCTTTCTAAAAGACTCAAGCACTTCTAAAAGACACCTGAAAGACTCAAATACAGAAGTGATACATTACAAGAAGCTTGAAGCAGCCATTTTGGAATTAACTTACACTAAATAAATTACTTGGCTAATGAATTCCATAAAACAACACTTTTCTACATCTTCTCTGTGTTAATCATCTACTAAAAGCACCTTAAAATCTTCATCAAGTACAAGTAAACTAGAAAGAATATGGGTGCATCAGATAATTTCAAGATGGTTCTTTTTTTACATTCTTCAGCTCTAGCCATGATATCACGTTAATGCTACAGTATTAATGTTCAGCTAAAAATACTTCATATTCACAAAAACCAGCACACTGTCCTCTCTGACAGTAGAGATACTTATCTGTGGGAAGACAGGTAACACACGAAGGAGATGCTGGCTTCCTGACAAACCTAGTATTACTTTGTAACTTTTGGCATATGCAATGCTTTCAGCATACCCATCTTTTTGAGTAGACTAATACCAAATTATTCAGGTACACATTAACATAAAAATACCACAAAAAAAAGTTATTAATAGCTTGTAATTGAGACTGCAAAAAAATTCATGTGATTTCAACTTTCCGAAAGAGATTTAGCACGGTAAGGCATTGCCCTGTTTTGCATCTGTAGCCCTTCAAAAACTGTCAGTGGCAGGATCATCTGTTTAATCACTTTGTGTCTTCCCCTGGGTTCTTCTACTCCACCTTGACCTCTGGGCTAACTCCAACAAAAAAGGATGGGTTATATCGCCTCAGTCAGTACCATCCTGCCTGAAACAAGTCACCCGTCTCCACCTACTGCAGAATGCTCAAGGGGTGTGATCTCTGATCTGGTTTTAAGGCACCTTGTGAGCATAATGACGTACTGAGGCTTAAGCCATTTTTTCGGAAAGCAGTTACGCACCTCTATCACACCTACAAACGAAACTTTGCAGGGAGCGCACGGATCACCCCCTTCCAGCTCCTTTTTAGCACAAAAAGATCTCAGTACTTAGTGTGAAGAGACGAAACAGACAGCACAGCGACTTAAGAAAACTGCAGATCAAAACCCCGTGGGTTCGGTTCACCAAGGAGCACCTCCAAGAGATTCCAGGGAAAACTTAAGTTTTACCTTCCTGGCACCTTGGATTCATGTATTTTAAAAGAAAACTTATTTACAGTCACCTGCTCACAGGTGCGACTACTCCGGTTCCTCCGCCCCGGACAAACTCGTAATGAACGCATCGAGGCTGTCAGTGACAGGCAGGGCAGGGCGGGCCCGAAGAACTCGCCGCACCCCAACTTCCACAAGGCATGCAGGGGCAGGACGCTCCGGGAAGCCTCCCGAGGGGCAGCTGAAGGGGGCCGGCCCCTCACGAGCGAGCCGGGTGCTGATCCCGACGGGCCGCCCGGCCCAGCCCGCAACGCACAGCTGCCCTCAGGGCCCGCAGGATCTGCACGCAGCCGCCGTCACCGCCTCCGCGGCGTCCCCGCTCCCACGCTGCACTCACCCCGGTACAGCCGCCCGCTGCCAGGCCGACCCTCTTCACCAGCATGATGCAGCCGCCCCACCTGGCAGCGCCGCCGCCCTCCCACGACGGCGACGGAGGCGGTGGCGACGGCTCCTCTCCCTCCTTTGCCGCCCGGGCCCGGGCTGGCGGCGGCTCTGGCTCCGGCTCCGGGCTCATGTCGCTCCAACCATGGCCCCTCCCGGAGCGGCCGGGCCGGGCCGGGGGCGGCTGCAGCGGCTGCCTACGCTGGGCTCACGTGACCGAGCGGCCCCGCCCCCCTCGCGCCCAACCGCCCCCGCCCCTGAGGCGGGATCGAGCGGCGGCGCGGGTGGGCGGCAGCTTCCCTCGGGGAATCGCCGGCTCGCTGAGGGTGGAAGGGGCTTCTGAGCTCATCGAGCCCAACCTACGACCGAACACCACCTTGTCAACTAGACTCTGGCGCTAAGCGCCACATACAGTTTCTCCTTAAACACCTTCAGGACTCCATCCCCTCCCTGGACAGCCCATTCCAATGTCTAGTCACCCCTTCTGTGAAGAAATTCTTCCTAATGTCCAATCTAAACCTTTCCCTGCACAGTTTAAGATTGTGTCTTCCTGTCCTGTCACTGGTTGCCTGGTTAAGAGGCCGACCCCCACCTGGCTGCACCCTCCTTTCAGCAAGTTGTAGAGAGTGGATAAGCCCTGAGCCTCTTCTCCAGGCTAAGCAGCCCCAGCTCGCACAGCCATTACTTGTAGGACTTGTGCTCCAGACTCTTTACCAGGTTTGTTGTCCTTCTCTGGACATTCTCCAGCACCTCAATGTCCTTGAACTGATGGGCCCAGAACTGGGTGTGGCCTTACCAGTGCTGAGTACAGGGGTCAGTCATTGCCCTGGTCCTGCTGGACACACTATTGCTGATCCACCAGCTCTTCCAAACTAGCATTCTGTGTGGCTCAATTAAACCCTTCTGAAGCCCTGGGTCCTTTGTCACTGGGCAGATGTAATGGCAAGCTCAGTTTTCTCTCACTGAAGTACTGCAGGGCCAGCTGTTTGTTGTTAGCAGTGGCCCAGGTTCATCACTAGAAGCAGAACTGGTTCCCTCCCCAGTGCACCAGGTGGGCACAAACAGAGTGCTTTGAGGCAGCGTGGTGCTGACAGTAAAGACTGTAGCTACTGACAGACCCTGTAACATCAATACAGCTGACCAGTTGCTCTTCACCAGAGAGCTCAAAACGTCCCCTCCTGGCCAGCCCCAAGAAGCTCTCATATCCTGCAGAAGGACAGGCAGTAACATTATCTTTCCATCCAGATACGCTACTGGAGTCAAGCTGCTGCTTTTTCTGGTTCCTCAGCTGCTAAGTACCGAGCTGGTTACAGGATCAGAGCTTTTCAGTTGGCTAGAACAGTAAAGGTTAATTTAAAATGCTGTTTGCTATATGTCTGTTTTGTCAGTGTATAACAAGCTATATACCTCCTAAATATAGTGCATTGTGAAATTTATCTTCTGTGGTTCATTATGCAGTAATTTAACAAACATTCTTTTTTATCAAAGTAGTGTGCATTATCTTAAAAGCTTTTCTTTCTATGAACTTCTTTTAAAGCTCTATTTTATTTAAGACGTCACTATTTTAGGAGGAACAGTGGTTACTGTGAACTAAATGGATACCCCAAGTTATTTTTCTTTTTATATAGGGATTAGTAAAACAGTACATATTCTTTACATTTCTTTGGCAGCCCAAGCCAGTTGTGTGTAGAATTTCATGCTTGCTTTCCTCTTCTTTTTTTTTTTTGTTTTTTTTTTTCATTCTGGTAGCCTAGAAGCTCTTACAAAATGTTTCATTTCTTCAAAAATAGTTACCATGAAATATAGTCTTTGCTCTTTTCAAGACTTAACCATTTTTCTACTGACTTGAAAGCCAAGGGACTTTATCCTGTACAGTTTTCAGTGCTAGGTTTTGTTGTTGTTGTTTTTTATTAATGGGTTTCCAAATAATGAGAATTTTTAAAATTCAAACAGGTTCCTCAGTCAGAAAGGTATGAATTTATAAGCTTGATTTATCAGCCAAGAACCTGTCTACCACATAAGGTTAATGTAAAATGTATTGCTTTAATTTATCACTGTATTTTTAAAATTTCACCACTGAACTACTTACACAAATCACTGAAATTTAATCCACTTCATATACAAACAAATATCAAATGATCAGCTGTAATGGTTATTGACTTGGGCTCAATAGACCACTACTTTATGTCATTATGTCCTGGTTGCATACAGAATTTAAAGTTAGAACAGTTTTGTTCACATGCTGAGCTACATATATAAACCTTATTAGTTTTCCAAATCTCTGGTTATCCAAATAAGTGAAAACAAAGTGAAGGAATGAATACACCATTCATGAAGAGATGTTACTACTACAGTTCCATGCTCTATGCTTTTTAAAATATTATAAGAAATATTTTTAAGCTATCTGGAGGAGTCACTAGTAATGAAGATATAGAGTTTATTAGAGAATACTATTCAGCTTGATCAAAACTAAAAAGAGTTTTTTAAAAGTACAATGAACTTGAGTGACTGTTGGAATGTCAGCTGAAAGTGTTGGTAAATGAAGATAGGTCATCTTGGGGAAAAGAATTGTAATTAGTGATTGAGTTTGTAGATCTCTAAGCTAGCTATTTCTACTTTAAAAAGAGACTAGAAACTCTACAGTTTTCTGAGATAATTCTTATACCTGGCAGTAGCTAGTCACCTGCTTAGAGATAATAAAAATATCCTCTGAAATTTAAAATTGTACTTCATCTCAGCTTAGGTACCGGCAAGTTCTTTGTATTTTAATCCATTTTTTGTACTTAACGGAGTTAAATTCCCTGTTCTATTGAAGAAAAAGTATAAAATATTGACAAAATATTCATGGTAAGAATATGAACCAGATCTAATTTTTTTTTTTTTGCATAGTTTAAGTAGGTTTTCTTTAGTGTGAACCATCTGCAACACTGTGTGAACAAAATATTTCCAAGCAGAAGAACAAAGTCCAGGATTAATAAAATTCACAATTGAAGGTGAATCATATGTTGATCTCAATAATCCATGGCCAAGAGTATCCCAAGAGGATGTCCCTGGAACAGCTGGATGCCTGAGGTGCTGTCCCAACATCCACCCCTGCCATGCCTCCCTGTGCTTCTCTCTCAGATAGACACTGCTGGTGCTCAGAGCAGTCATCTCCAGGCTCTGGCTCAGCGCTGGCAGCCAGGCACTGCTGCTCCCACGGACCCCAGGCACCAACAAATGCCCTACACACAGCCCCGAGTGCCCTCCTGAACAGGGAGTGTTCCTGCTGTTATGGCAGGGCGTTAATGCCAAGGGGCTGGATGGCACTGAGGGGTCTTCCCAAGGAGTGGTAGAGATGGTGCATGGCCAGTGTTGGTGTGCGTTATGCTGCTGACCTGACCTGGATGCTGCTCTCTGGGACAGCCGGGCCAGGCATGCCCTTCTGAGGCAATGCTCTTCTCTTGGATGTGGCTGGGTCATCCTTGGTGTCCCTGTGACCACCCAGGGTAGGCATGTGCTTTGAGGGTTGCTGATTGCTTCTCTGTGGGAGACAGAACTGAACTGAAACCTCTGGATAATGACTCAAAACATTCCCCATTTGTGGAGACCAGGGGGCTTTGATGAATCCTGGCTTGAAGATGGAGGAATTGAGCTTTTGAGTGTGTAGTGGCTAACCTCTGATGTGATAAGACAGAGAGTGACTGATAGGCTATGAGTGATATAGAAGATGATCCTGTGGAGACAGGATGATGCCTCTTGTCATGCTAGATTGTTCTCCCTTGCACAAACCACCGTCTGCCCCATCCCTCCACATTCACGTCTTCCTCTCCCCTCTCCCTCCGCCCTCACCACCACCTCCCCAAATACACATTCACATGTGTCCTGAGGGTCATATGGCCAATGGGCCATAATGGGCCATAACTGACTCAACTGCCCTGGGGTGGTGGGCGCCTGTGTCGTCTTGGACACCTGTGTAGTCTTGGGCAGCTATGTTTTCTCAGAAGGTGTCAAGAGCACCCAAAGTGTCCAATGATCCACAAAATGACATCATCCACTGTGAAGCTCCCTGCCCTGGGGAGATACCTGGGCACCTGGGTGTTCACACCTGAACCTGACTGTAAACCAAACAGATTTTGTGTTCAGCAGATTTTCCTGGGGATTTTTCCCCACCATTTCTTTGGTGCTTTCCCCACCACCCAAGAGGTCAGTTCAGTAACCACAACTTTGACCAAGATTGCTCAGCAGCCAAGTCTTGGTGCAAGCGCCTATGGCTGATGAGAGATTCACACTCTTGTTGCTTTCTCTTCTTTTTTTGTTGTTCACACTCTTTTCTTTTCTCTTTTCTTTTCTTTTCTTTTCTTTTCTTTTCTTTTCTTTTCTTTTCTTTTCTTTTCTTTTCTTTTCTTCTCTTCTCTTCTCTTCTCTTCTCTTCTCTTCTCTTCTCTTCTCTTCTCTTCTCTTCTCTTTTCTTTTCTTCTCTTTTCTTTTCTTTTCCCTTTTGCATGTCCTTGGGTGATGTTGTTGCAGTTTCATATTGCAATGCTTTCTTGTTGTTCTATTACTACAGATAATACCAACTGAAACTGCTACATACGTGTTTTCCTTTGCAACCAAATTGTTCTGTAATAAACCCTACATGTGTATATTTACAAACACCAATTATTCAGTGTCATTTCACTCTAATCCACCCCAAAAGATCTGTTAACAAGAACCTGGGCTGTCCTTGCTTTCTCCAGCACTTGTAACTCTCTCCTGATGCTGCTGTGCCCTCATCGTCTTGATGATGAAACAGGTCTTGGCCACTGTGGTCTTTCAACACGTCTCAGGACACCTGGCTTTTGCTGTAGTCTCCCTGCCTCTCCAAGGGTACTGGACATTTTTGGTCTTCTTCACGCATCTCATGGGACAGCTCTTTGTCAATATTGCACTCCCAGTCCTCTTCCTCAGTCCCCTCCAGGCCTGTCAGTTCTGGCAGCCTAAGGTTGAGAAATGTGTTCACCTGGCAGATGAGAAAGGGGAGTTCTTTAAGAGTTCTTCATCATGTTCTTTACATTGAGGCTGGCGGAGCACTTGGAATAGACTGCCCAGAGAGGTCATAGAGTCTCCCTGACACCTCCCTTCAGTGTCACCTAGAGAAGGTGTCATACATGGAACTCTGGACTCCATGATTTTTTGCATTCTCACAACCTGTCTACAAACCCAAAGTTGTTAAAAGAAGTTGAGGATCAGAAGTTTAATGTTAGAATATGTTGGTTTTGAGTTGTAAATTGTTGAAGTTTAATTAAGTTTAATTGTTGAAAGGTTGAGAATGTTGTCATTAGGTCACTCCGGAAAGCAGCAAGCTGACTCCGGGCATTCCCTACGAGTGACCATTCTTCCCACTGTTACTGAAGTTGTTTCTTAAAGCAGAAGCCGATCCCAGGCACCCCTAAGAAACAACCAGTTTTCCCTTTTATAAAAATTATCATTGTTTTAAATATACAAGTTGCAAACCAAGTTCAAAATACTTGAAAAATAAATAAAAAGGTGCCTAAGAATTAGAAGTTAATAAAAAGTGAGAAGATTTTAAAATAGGAAGTTAAAGTTAAACGAAAAAAGTTTTCTAAAAGAAAGTATTTAAAATAAGGTGTTATGAATGTTTTTAATGCCCCTAACCAACAATCCCCTTTTTGTACACCTTTGTTGCTATTGAAAAATCCTTTTATCTTTGTTATTTTAGGTTGGAATGCATTTATTTAATGTTTTATTTAATGTATGAACTTCTCTGTTAGCCCAGCACCCAGCTTCAATAAAGCTCAACACCCCACCATTTCTAAATTTAGCAATCAGCCGTTAGCCCTGTCACTTGCCTGCATGGTAACGATGAATTTCAATGAGGGTCCTTCCCGCCTTTCCAACCACATGACATCATTGGTCCCAACCCCTAGACAACACGAAGCTGATTGGCGGGAAGGCTCCCCTCATTAATCAGTACTACCAATCATCTCGAACCAGGGAGGTAGGACAGGGGCAGTTCAAGGCAAGATCAGAAACATATAAAAGTCAGAACACAGGGTTTTAGAGGGAGAGTTTTCTCTCATCAACTAGTGGTGGAGAAGCTCTGGAGCTGCGTGCTCGGCCTCCTTCCCATTTTGGGAATTCTAATTCCTAGTTAAATTGAATCTGATCTTAAATCAGATTCCACCCAGCACCGAAAGGATTGCCTCTGGCTGCCAACTGGTAGCCGAGGCACCCGATCGTTGCCCCGGGCTTCTTCTCTTTTTCGCAAATTTTGTTTTTTTCTCCCTCGGGATTTCCCGGACCTCGTGGTTCTGGAATAAAACACCTTTTTTCCACCACGAGACAAAATTGTCTTTTTGACAGAAGGTTACACAGAACCCCGCAGGGCGGTTGGACTAGATGACCTCCAGATGTCATTTCCAGCTATTCTGTGACTTTGTCATTTTTTTGCCTGTCCCTGGTCTTAAAATTAAGAACCAAACACAGATTAAGGGAAAAGGGGTTTTTACCTTGGTATTTATTTAAGGATTCTTAAGGTGCACCACTTTGTCCAGGTGGAATGCACCAAAATGCACACCAAAAGGCACACACATGATAGATTGTGTATACAATTTATAGACCTTGCAAATTCACATATCTACCAAAGATCCCCAATGAAAAGTTTAAATGAATAGTGTGATATCTTCCCATTCTGAGGAATTCCCCCCTGGATGGGCTTATCTTAGTTTACAGGATGTGTTCCGGAGAGGACCTTGGTTTCTCAGGATATCATAGGGCTTTCTGGTCCCAACTGTGAGGCCTCCAAGATGTTTGGTCTCCTGGTTTAATGGAATGTTAGGACTATGCTAAGTTATCAGGCTTAAGGAATTACAAGTGTGCATGCTAAAAGCACTGAAGATACATAAAAGCTCTATAAAAGGTATATTAAAGAAAAGGCAAAAAATCATCATGATATCAATTTGTACAGTTTGTCTAGCCCCACCAGCAAATATCTGCTGGGGACCTGTCAGTGGTGGCTGCTGGGATAGGAGATGATGGGACTGCAGCCATGTGGCACCACAGCTGGCTCCAGGAGCTGGAAGGCTCATTCCCCTTTCCCATGCCATCCCATCTTGTCCTCAGCACTCACCTGCCTGCATCTGTCATTAAGTTTCCAGGACCATGGCAGGGAGGCAAGCTGGTCCTTGCGCTCCTGCTGCAGGATCTCCTTCTCCAGACTGTCCTGCTGCCACTTCAGGGTTACTTCACTCTGCTGAGCCCTGTACCTGGGCCAGGCCCAGCTGTACCTCTCCAGCCTCTGCAGAATTTTTGTCTGCAGGCTTGGCAGTTTTCCGGGAGGCTGGTGTTCTCCAAAAGGATCTCCACTGCTGTCTTTGGCATCCTCTGCCACAGACCTGCCAGGGGCACCCAGGTAAGATGCTGTCTCCTGAGGGAACTGTTCTCCCGAGAGTAGGTATCCCAGGGCTCTGTGTTCCTTCAATACCCTCATAGCCAGGTCAAAGCCCTACAGTATCACAGTGATCTCCAGGCATTACAAAGCCCTGGCAGCTGACCCCAGCAGCCACTCCCAATGCAGGTGTTCCATGGCACTACACTCTAGGCACAGTGTCTGATAACAGTTGCCACGACACCCAATTCATCAAAACCACCGAAGTTCCATATTTGTCATTTTCACAGTATAGGAGATAATGCCATCTTGAATAGGAAATCATGCTGCCAGCTACTTTTAGAAATGCAAAGGTTCAACATGAACAAGATGAACTTTTGCAGGGAGTACAGCAGCTGTGCAACTTGGCTGCTGGGAAACTTGACTGCTGTTATCTTACTTTATGGAGGGGTTTTACCAACCTTATTTGGAGCACCTTATAGAAAGATTGAAGTTTTTGTAATGAAAACCATCATACATTCTTACATACATTAACCATGAAGAACATTAGTTTTAGGCAGTGGTTTTGGTTTCAGAAACAATTTAACAAATATGTAGACACAAGTGAGCAGACAAGAAATATAATCTACAGACCTTGCACTCTTTAAAGAAGGACAGAAAAGCTGTTTTACCTGTGATTTATGGAAATTGGAGCCCATGTAAAAGAAACCTTTCTCTCTCAAAGATTTTCATGCTTGTTTGAAATACACAGTGCAACTGTGGTTGTAACCAAGTTGAAGAAGCTGAGTATGACCTGTCTCTGAGCATGTCCAATTCCTATGGCATTCAGTGGGAACTATGTGCCTGGGTAGGCAAACATAAAGTGCACTGTGATTGGATTCACTGCAGTTGTTTCAATGAGGTTAAGAGGAGATTCGGCTCAAATATTCTCAGCTTGAAAGTAGTAATTTTTGGAGGTGGAAATTGGTAACCTTCATGTAGACCACAATGCTTTACATGTAAAAAGAATTATGATTCTTTATTACTTCAGTGACATGTTTTAAAATTTTTGTTGGTGTTATGTCATGTATAATATTCATGGAGGAGTTTACAGAGGTTTAGTACATGTATTTGGACTCTTGTTGTCACACATCTTCCCTCTTTTTTTAATACAGAAAAGAGGCAGAAATCTCCCTTTTCCTTCAAATTCAGTTTTTATGTTTATACAGGAAACTGCTTAAAATAGCTAAGACTTCTGGTTTCAGAGATCTTATGCTGCTACACAGGGATCAAAATAAAGTTGCTGCTTTCAAACTGTGAACTGTCCTAGCAGGGACAGAGAGAATAAAACAAGGGTAGCACAAGCACCAGGTCAGATTGACCTGTCTGCTGATGATAAGAACAGTAGAACAGCATTTTACTCACTCGATAAGAACAGCATTACAGAACAACCTTTACTCTTATCAAGGACCACAGAACACAACTGCACAGCTTTGGAGAAATAAATAAAAGATGTAACTTCGGGATACAGAAGTCACGCAAAATGCTAGCAAGACGCCAGCTCAGCTCCATAAAGCTGACAACGTAGGAGTTATGTGAAACAATGATATTGTGCTTAAAAGCAGGGGATCGAGGAGCAGCCGTCTAAAATGGATGCTGGATATTGAAGACAGACCCCAGAAAATCATATAAGGATTTCCAGTAATGTGTGTGACTCTGTCAAATAAAGTCAAGGAAGTGGGGATAACTAATGAATATGTAATCAGTGTGTATGATAAAATCTCTGCTTATCCAACACTTGTGGCGCTCAAATGGAAGAACTGACCTCAAGTGACCAGCACACTGTAATAAAGAATTCCTGCTTTCAAATAGTCAAAACTGTGTTAGAAATTTTCTATCTGGCCAATTTCAGTATCACTGGGAAACTCCTTTGGGTGAGTGAGGTGATGGTGCTCTGGCAGCTGGGTGAGCTGAGCTGCTTCAGAGTTGCTGATTCATCCCATCCCATCTCATCCCATCNCATGACTCTTACTGCCATTTGGGATGTCCTGTGTAAGAAGAGCTTATGGCCAGCAAGGGCATGGCCAGTGAACTCTTGCAGGCTGGAAGCTGAAATGTCTGTGTGTGTGGTTTGGTCTTGGGTTAGATTTTTCAGGTACAGTTTTTTGGGTTTTTTTAAATATTGTGGAATAGTTATAAATAGATACAGATTCACAGTTGCCTCACTGGGAACCTAAGAACTGCACTGATTCGCTGAGGGAAAAATATGTTTGGCCAAATCTGATAGCCTTCTATGATGACATGGCTGTTGGGTTGATGAGGGGAGAGCAGTGGAGGTAGTCCGCCTTGACTTCAGCAAAGCTTTTGACAGTGTCTCCCACAACATCCCCATAGGTAAGATAAGAAAATGTGTGTTAGATGAATGGACAGTGACATGGATCAAGAACTGGCTGAATGGCAGAGCTCAGAGGATCGTGATCAGTGGAGTACAATCCAGTTGAAGGCCTGCAGTCAGTGTTTCTTCCCTGGGATCAATACTGAGCCCAGTCTTATTCAGCTTATGTCCAGGAGGGCCAGTGGTATCCTCGGGTGCATCAGAAAGAGTGGCCAGCAGGTGTTATTATTCAATGGATGTTAAACTCCTCTGCCCAAATTAAAGTGCAAACAATACCAAATGTTCAACATCATCAGTTCAACAGTACAGGCTTTATTTTGCAAAATAGCTTGTATAACAGATAGCGAAAGGGAGAAGGAGAGAGAGTGCAAGTAGAAGATAGTTATCACCATGGATGCAAGATCATGCCATTAGTCATTCAGCACACGGGGCTTCATCTGGTGCTAGGTACCCATCCCCTAGTTCACTCTCTGAGTAATTTTTATACAGTACCTTATTATTTGCACAAGAGGCAAAGGTAGGAGTGGCTTTCAGTTCCTCATTAGTAGAAGTAATTCTCAGTTCTTCATTAGCGTGAGAGTGAGAGGAGGAATGGCTTTGGCTATCATGCATGCTCAAGTCTTAATTCAATGGTCATTGAGGTCTACTCTGGCAGTTATATAACATACAGCAGTAGAACATTGCAGAGAAAAGTATCAGTTTCTGTCCTGCCTAGGCAAAGACAGAACTGAAGCTTTTTTTCATTTGCTGTTTGTGCTTAGGGACCACTGATGTTTTCTGCAACAAGTTTTACAACCAAGTGTTTGTTTAAGGCATATACTACAAATGTCATTAACTCTTTTGTTACTGCAGGACAAAGGAGGTGATCCTGCCCCTCTGCTCAGCCCTGGTGAGGCCACATCTGGAGTGCCATGTCCAGTTCTGGGCTCCTCAGTGCAGGAGAGACATGGAGCTACTGAAGAGGGTCCACTGGAGGCCACAAAGATGATTTGGGGTCTGGAGCATCTCTGTTGTGACAAGAGACTGCAGGAGCTCTATGGGGAGAGAGAAGATGGAATTGATCTGCAGTTTGTGAGACACACCTGCAGAACACCATGGCAGCACAGAGAGGCTTGTCTTTACCTGACCTAGGGGGGAGGAGAGGCCACGCCCCAGAGCCCTGCAGGGAGGAGCCTGCTGGAAGCTGACAAACAGCTGAACAGCATGTGATCACCCCATATCAGGGTATTAAGAAAGTGTGTTACTGACATGACAATGTGTGATAGGTTGTTTGGTGAAAAATACCATATAAGGAAATTCTGTGTCTTGAAGAAATGCATAAAACCAGCACTTTTCTTTGAATAAACATCTCAGATTCCCTGCTGGTCTGAGTCCATGCCTTGGTCGTTACATCAGAGCTGGGCTTATTTAGTCTACAGAAGACTGAGAGGGCATTTCATTAATGCATATAAATATCTCAAAGGCAAGTGTCAAGAGGATGGTGCCAGACATTTTAGTGGTGTCCAGTGACAGGGCACAGAGCAATGGCCTTAAGCAAAAACAATAAGTTTTAGCTCAACATGAGGAAGAAATCCTTTACATCAAGGTTGGCAGAACAATTGGAACAAGCTGCCCAAGAGGTCATAATCTCCCTCTCTGGAGACATTCCAAATCCACTTGAACGTGTTCCTCTGTAACCTTCTCTAGGTGACCCTGCTTTTGCAGGGCAGTTGGACTAGATGACCTCCAAAGGTTCCTTCCCACCCTAACAATTCTGTGATTCTGTAATTCTGAATGCTCAGAAGTTCAGAAATGCGGATAAACATTTTGAAAATTTTAGGAATTAGCTAGATGAGAAAGAAGTTGAAAATACTACAGTATGTCATGAAGTCTTTATATTGTTGAAGTCTTTATATTGTTGTCATCCCCATCTCAAAAAGAAAGTAATTAACAAAAGTCAGGGAATGGCTGAGAGATATGAAAGAAATATGAGAGATAACAGAGGGAAGGGAATAATGCCATAGCAGTTATAAAATCCTGACTGGCATGGGAAAGTGCTGTCATTGCTTGATATTCTCTTAGACAGGAAAAGGAGGCATTAAATGGGAACAAGGAACAAGTTTACAGCCAACAGAAGCAAGTGTTGTTCCAGTCAAATTGTCGCTAAATCATGAAACTCATTTCTACAGGATATTTTGGTTAAAAAGTACAAGTGGTTTAGAAGTCGATTACACAAATTTATAGAATAAAACTATTAAGACCTATTAACCAGTACAAAGTCTTCCAACCTGTTGGCTGCACAAGGGTGGGGGAGTTTGTCAGGAGTCCCTCTGATGTTGCATGTGTTTTCTGCTATTTGTGTAAGTATACACTAATGTCTTAGAACAAAGATAGGTGGAAGTTTGGTGTAGCTCTACAACCTCTGCAACCTTCTCTAGGTGACCCTGCTTTTGCAGGGCAGTTGGACTAGATGACCCCCAAAGGTCCCTACCAACCCTAACAATTCTGTGATTCTGTGGTTCTGAATGCTCAAAAGTGTTCGAAAATTAAACTCTTCAGTCTTAAGTCTCAAGTCTTGGCATTCTTGCAGACTCAGAGCCTTTGAAACAGAAACCACAATTGCACTGTCTTTCCAAGTAAGCATGCTGGTCTGACATAAGTATAACTGCCCCATTTGTTTCACTGGATGTACTCTTTTGAAAATTTGTGTTAAATTGTATGTCAGTGCTGATAACCATTGTAACTGATCAAATAGGAGGGCTTCTATCAATCAGTTTGTGCAAGAGGTGGGCCAGCTTATTCTGCAGTCACTTGCCATGGTTTCCGCCTTGAGTCTGAGTTATATGTTACAATAATGTGATGAATTATAAATACTAGGGACCAGAAACACCCTCCACTTTCTCCATTCTCTATACATCATAGTTCCCAGTGAGAAGAGTTTAGAGCCAATAAGCCATCTTTGCTCTTCAATTTCTTTGTGTTATTAAAGACAAAGAACAAAACCAGTGGAATATATTCATACTGCAATTTAGTTGTGTGCACTGCAAAAATCCATTACTGTTTTGCTAACATTCATCAAAGCGTAGTCCCCAACATTCACTACAATACAGTTACATTCCTTTATGCTCTTGGGTCCCCTTCTAGTTTATTAATTTCTCTGAAGGAAGACAAATTTGAACAAAATTCAGGCAGGCTAAGTACTCTAGGGACCACTGACCAATATTATTTCCTCACTGTATTTTTCTACTTATAAGCAATTGCATCTCATAAACCATATTCTTTCAACAGTGTTGCACTAAGCTTTTTTTTTAGACCTTATCCAGGTAATACAGTAGATAGTTCTCTGCATGTGCCAACCCTTTGCAATTGATGAGGTAGTCATAAAAGTAGCAAATATTGAATCCTTTAAGGAGAGATCTGGGGTAGACATATTCTGGGAATCTCCCATTTTTATTTGATGGCTTTTGCTAACACAAAATACTCAGAGTAATGAAAAGATCAAATCCTATCAACTATTAAAAAGAAGTCCCACTAGATGGGGTTATAGTTTCAAAGGAAGAGTATTTTCTGATCTGGTTTGAGGAGGAGCATCTTTTTTGCTTATCTTTTCAAATTGGCAAAGTAATCCTGCAAAATTAGAATATATTGTCTTTTTGTTTTCAGTTCACCAGTCGATTTTTTAACCATTTCTATATTCAGCACAAGCTATTGTAGCTTTATCTGAGTAAATTATTTATGTGATTGGGGCAGTGTTGGCCACTGTTCATAGATTTCAGTGGTTGAAATTTGGTTTTTTTTTTTTGCTGTCCCTAGCACTACATCAGTACCATTTTATATGATGCTATATAACTGTTACAGAAGAAAAAAACGAGCACAAATCATCTTAATTTGGCATTTGTAACATCACTGGTGCCATAATCTATGAATTATTTGGAACAGAAGTTTTGTTTATTTATTTATTTTTGTGAAAGAAAACTGGTTAGCACTGGGATGCTGGGCATTACTGGGTTTGAATTCTCCTGAAGTCAATACTAAATAATTACACTGAATAGAAGTGATAATTATTCTAATAATTGTTCTTAGATCCTTGTTACTTTTCAGTTTTAAAAGAAGTTTCTCAAATGAGAATTCATAAAATATAGTAATTATCAAAAGAAAAAAATGCATGCACAAAAATCCAGTGAAAACAAATTAAAAGGCAAAATTAATTTTTGACATTTTATTTTTGACATTGTCTGGCTTGTGATTATTTAAAAACTTAGATTATTATTTCTGTACCATATTTATTGTTGTTATGCTTAGAACACTTTAATTCCTACATCAGTTTAATTATTATTTTTAGGAATGCCTTGCATTTTGCACTTTAAGAATAATGATAGGAATCTCAAGGGTCATCCTTGTTCTAATGAATTTAATTGAATTAGATTAGCACTAAATCATTTCTGTATAAAAGTTTTGGTACAAAAGATGGAAAATGAAATTTAGCTTTTAAAACCACTGGAAGGGAAAAAAAAAAAAAAAGAGGGGGAACTGGGTAAGGACAGGAATGCAGGGAAATTAAAAGTAACCTAGCGCTGATGTCAAATGTTTTGAATTCCATTGAGAGGTATTGGAAAATCAACATCTTTTAGAATTATCTAAAACTTATCAAAACTCTGTTTTTGGAAGTCATTGAATATCTCCCTTCCCTAGCCATAGTATGAGTTTTAATTTAGTTCAAGTTCTGAGAATGGAATTTCTGACTTCATATTGAACCTATAGATAGTCAGTCATTACACTACCAGTGTAAACAACAAGTGCAGCAAATCAGATGACTAAAAGGTGAAGGAAAAGAAAAAATAACAAAATGGGGGTTTTTTACTTCACTTTTGGCTCACTGACTCTCAATATTTGAACTTTATCTTTTCTCCAGTTGAAGAGATTTCTAGCATGGGAGCTGTCAAGAGTACTGTAATTTATTGTATGAAACCAAAAAAAAGCATAATAAAAATACAGTGGCAGTTTGTTTTCATCTGAATTCTTTAGATGAAATAATTGAGTTCATTAACATAATTCTGAACATTCTTGTTGAACATAAAAACACCTTTTCCCGCCATTGTTCAAAGATGGCTTAGTAAGTGGAAACTGGATTGCACACTATTAGAGATCATCTAATACTAAGATACATTATGTTAATTTGTTTGGTGCCTGTCAAATGTCTTCCAATTTCATGTATACATTGCACTATAATTCAGCTCTGATGAAATTTTGTTTGTTTGCTAATTTATCTAACTCATGAATAAGAAATTCAGCTTCTGCTTATACTTAACATTTTTGTCTTCTCTGTGCTTGAATCTTAGAATTAACTAGAAGTCCCTTTTGCAGTTTTTTTTTTTTAGATCATACATTTAGTAGTTATAGCACAAATAAGAAGTTCAGAATTGTGGTTCATTCAAATCTAGTTTTGTTTCCAAAAAATCTACCTGCTCTTACCATTACTCAATTTCACTTGCATTGTGAAATAATGTATATACACACATCTAGAATAAATGTATAAGGTGTTTGTATAGTGGTTTCAGTCTTTTTTGAATGAAGAATCTCACAGCCACATATTATTTTACTTTATTGGTTGCAGCAGAATAGATTTACTAGCCTTCAGGGAAATTAGGTTCAGGAAAAATAGCTTACTGAGTTAGAAATTTTGTGTTTAAAACCTTTTTTTTTATTCTGTGAAGGAAAAAAGAATGTGGATGCTGGAGAGTTTTTTCTGTCCACAGCTCTGGGGACCTTCCAACTTCCTGTAGGACCATGATTCTATTGATCACAGGATAGACAGATACAGGTAGACAAGATGTAGAGGCACAGGATAGGGTGTTTCTTTAGGGTTAGGTAAATACCCTGGTAGAAAGTTGCAACATTCCTTGGCTGAGCCGTGAAGGAAGAAGACAGAAGATCTGCTCATGTTCCTGTCTAGGGCTTCAGCTGTCACAGACCGGAGAGTCACCAGGTGAAGCAGCCACCCTCTGATGCTGCCAGCTGCCCCTGCCACTGTGCCTATGGCTCTCCCAACCTCACACCAAAGCTGTCCATTACATGCCTCTGTGATGGCCAAGACACACCAATCTTGAAGGAACCACACTGACTGCCACCAGCATTCCATCCACTCTGACATGGCCGCTACCTCACTAGAGCTCCTGCCAGCAGCTCAGCCCCAGTGAAATAAAGGCAAAGAGAGCTCTTTGCCCAAGGATTTAGGGAGCTTCTGCTCCCTGTGAGAGCACTACAGTGTAGAGGTGGTGCCTTCTCGTCTATCCTGTGGATTACTGGCAACTGTACAGCTCAGTGGCAGAGGAATGAGAAGGCAGGAGTGTGCTGTGGCTCCCCTAACTGTGGTCCAAAGCATTTTTGGAAGAAAATATTATTTTTGTTTTGACTAAAGGCAATACTTCACTCCTTTGGAATTAAAAACATGTAAAATGACAACCTCTTCATCAAGAGTAGTTGACCCTAATGATAGTTTTTCAGCATGAATTGCAAGATACATGTCTTTCTTTTTCTGAGAAAAGGGATTCTCCTGAGCTACATATTTTTGGGATACTTCTTTGCAAGATTCTTTATGTTTAAGCAAATTAAAATATTTGAGCTACTTTAATCAAATTTAGGTAAATTGCTGGGTCATGTCCAGCCTCTCAGCCACCAGGACCCCCAAGTCCTTCTCCCCAGGGCAGCTCTCCATCTCCATGTGCTGATACTGGGGGTTGCCCTGACTGAGGCGCAGCACCTTGCACTTGGTCTTGTTAAACCTCGTGAGGTTCATATGGACCCACTTCTCGAGCTTGCCCAGGTCCCTCTGGATGGCATCTCATTCCTCAGGAGTGGCAACTACACCACACAGCTCAGAGTCATCTGCAAACTTGCTGATGGTGCATTTGATTCTCCTGTCTCTGTCCCTGATGGAGACATTATTCTATTAAAACATTAATATTTCTAACCATCCTTTTATTGATTTAATTAAAATAGTAGTTACCTTCTGCCAAGTCACAAATAATTTATTTAATCATGAAATGCAAGGATTAGCTGAATATTTGTATTAATAATGAACAGATCAGATAAATGAATCAGATTGATTCAGATCATAGCATACAGTGTACTCAGTCTGTGGAACAATATTGAAAATTAGCCCATTATAATAGTCTCGGAGTAATCCATTAGGAGGATTAAGGAAAGCAGGAAACCTATTTGTATGTCAAAATGGTATATGCTTTCAGTCTGAAGAGGGATGTTGGCATCAAGGAGAATGCATACATGGGCCACATGGGAAATCTTGCTGGCTCACAGCAGTACTTAAAAAAAATTGAGCCACTATTTTGAGGTTCAGAAAGTCATTTAGCTGATTAGAAGACAGTTTCTCTAGGTACTTGTTTCTCTGCTTACTCTGCGAGGGAATAACACATTCAGTGATGCTTTGGGCATGCAGCAAGGTTGACATTGATGCCATATTTCGAAGACACTCATATATCAGTCTGCTGAGCCTTTGCATGTGTTTAGATCTTGGTAGCCAAAGGACAAGAATTGTGAAAATTACCACATTTTTGAAATATGGCTTCATCAAGTGAGACACAGTTTGCAACAAATACAGAACATTTTTAATTTTCATTGTTCTCTTTTTTAAAAGTATCTCTGCTAAATACTTATATATCTCTCTCCTGTATTGTTTATGACATTTAGTAGTAGAAATAAATTATTTTAAAATGTCACCAGATTAAAATGTTAAAGAATCCTTGTCAACAGAAAATGGCAAGTTAGTTAAAAACTCAAATGCAAGACTTCAAACTTAAACAGAAAAAAGAGAGATTATGTTTGACTTTTATCAACACAGATCCTACTTCATTTAAGCTGAGTTCAATCATTTAAGATTAATTTACTGGCTACATGTGGGGGTTGGAAATCAAAGCTCAGCCATAACTCTAGTGGTTGTTGCTTCCTCGCTTATATTATAACTATCATTCAACCCTAAATAGCTGCAGTTTAACAGTTTGCAGCAGCTTGTACACATTAGTAGATAAACTAAAGAATATAGGGCATTCAGTTTAAAGTAAATGAAAATCGCCAAGGTGGCAGAGCATACTTACCTAAGCCTGAATTTGTCCAAGAAACAGAAAACGTGTATATCAAATTCCAACGCACACAGTTTACAAGATATTTTCTCTATTGAAATTTCAGCTGGCATTACCCTTAGCCACTTAACTAGACCTTTTCATGGTCCTACTGTTCCTCTGCTTCTCTGGTGTGAAGCAAAACTTTATTCTACTCTTATTAAGTAGAACAAAAGCCATTCTTAATGTTTGGACTTGTCTATATCCCTGACCTTACATATTGCATATGTCACCAATCAACAAGAATTAAGTTCTCACCTTTTATCCTTTTCTACTAAAATAATGGAATATTAACTATAACAGATATTTAATTACTTTGAAAAGGCCTAGAGGTTGAAGCATTTACAGCATTTCACTTTGAATGACAGATTCATATATCCTCAGGTACTGTAGAGCCGTGTTTGGTCGCTTTCCACAACGGGAATAGTCATAACAGCTACTGCTGCTCACCCCTTGACTCCAATTTCCCTGGCAATGTCCCATTCAGAAAATAACTGGCTCCAGTTTTCAGTTTCTAGTGCATGATCATAAAAATACCTTGCAATAGTACATCTGCTTTTTTTCACTGGAATTTTAATATCATTCTTTAAATTACTGATTATTTTTATACCCCTTTTTCACTTGGAGGAAAATGGCTCTCAGAATACTCACCAGACAAAAACCTATCACTAGTAGCTAGTGATTAGCAAAGTAACATTTTAAAGAATCCCTGTAATTAATGAAAATTAATGGGTAAATTCACAGCATACTCAGTAAGTGTAGCTATGTAAGTTCCAGGCACAGGGCTATTGTGAGTTTTAGTTGTATAGCCTGTTACAGCACTTTTTGAGAAACTTAGTAGATAAGAATATGTGCCTTCAGAACAGAGAATGTTAGGCTTTAGTGGAGTCAGTTATTTCCCTTGCAGATGTATTTACACCTATATCATATCTCAGAATTCCCCCTTGTATAAATATTTGTTTCTCTTTCACATTCTTTTGCAGTTTTTTGTTTATTTTGAATATGCAGTCTTGCACCTTGCCTTCTGAGCTTCAGAAAGGACAAAAACCAAAGGAGTCATAGAACTGCTTAAGTAAGTGTATATTTTAGAATGAGTTCAGAAGCATTTTCCCTTCTGCACAGTGTCTGAGTCCTCTCTAATTTTGCACAGGTATAGTGATAGGGAAAGGAAAAGCAGACATTTTGCACAACGTGTTTCCCTTTCCCACTTGCAGTTCACAGATAGTAATGTAATAAATGCTACAGCAGCTCGGCTTTGCTCTGTGCTGCTTCCTCTTCAAATAACGAATAATGGTAATGCTTTTTTCCAGGAATAAATCTCCTGTTTCAAGGGTTTGTTTCAAAGTATTCTTCTTCATAGACCCCCATAACAAGAAATGCAGGGGGCCAAAAAACCCCAGGCATTTGTAACCCTTTTCAAACAAATGAAGAAGTAGTCTGTAGCCCAAGTGACAGCACTTACGACTTCTCTCCTTCCTGAGCAAAAATAGAAAAAAATTACAGCACTTGCTTTTATAAACAGAAGCAGGGAGCCTGGTACCCATTTGGCATAGAAAATTGTGAAGGATTCCCTTTCCTTTCAATTTCAAATGTGCGCTCTCTCTGCTAACATCCCAGATGTACGCTGCATGTCAAAATGCACACATTATGTCACAGACCTGACTTGCCTCCAAGGTCCCCGGGAATCCCAGTAACTGAACTGGGCATTTTGTACAAACTAACATGATTTATAGGCTACAGGAATTCCCCTGAGGACACTAATTCTTCCTCCTGGTGGAAGCACAAGCCAACATGTCCTGGAAACTATGGAGCCATTGTGCTGTCTGCTGACTAAATCAATGACTGCAAGACACCAGTATGGGACTCCCTTAAGCAAACACATATTGTTTATAATCGTCTCCCTTGCCCCCATCTCTCCAACAGGCTTAAACCCTTCTCCCCATTCCCACCTAATTCCAGATGCTATCTGTATTTTCTTTCTCTCACTGCCAGCTCTTTAGTACATCTAACTTATCCCATTTCCACAAATCGAAGGTTAATAGTAAGGCAGGAGTTGATAATCTATAAAAATATTGCAATTGAAGAAATAGCAAGTGCCCTGAGGGAAAGTTGGGAGTAGATTGCTGTGGGTATCTTCTGGCATCCCAGACCAACTGTCACCTTTTTTTGTGTTTATTTGTTTGTTTTGTTGTTGTTGTTGAATTCTACACTTACTTGTTCCTAATTCTGAGATAAAACACAGTTTAATATAGTAATAACATTTTGTTTACGTGCATGACATAAAGCAGCACTTAGGTCTCTTGCCTGCTGCTTAAGAGGAGAGACACACAGTTGTGTGTGTCTATTTCAGAAAGGCTAGGTGATCTATCAACTAAAAATGTTGAAGAACACTGGTGTAGGAAATATGATTTAGATGATGTGGCATGTGGTTTCAGCTACAAGGAAGTCATAGACAGTCATTCTTCAACAATCATATTGGTGTATTCCTGAGCAAATTTCTAGTGCACTTGTACTGCATAAGGTGAAGCAGAGCATTTGTTGGTGCAAGTGTCTCTGAGCTAAACAAAGCTCTGTTCTCAGTATGGGGCTTCTTAGGAAATGCACATCAAGAGAACTGCCTATGTCTGGGTGTAGCACACAGTCTGTGTGCTAAGTGGAAATACACCACAAAAAATATCCCACAGCAAAAGATCACATTTCTTCAGTTTTTGAATGATTTGTAAAGGTCCTTAACATTACCCTTGATTTATGCCATTGTCTTCAGTGCCTCTTGCACAGGCTTTTCCCATATGGAGCCAATTAGTCTACTGGAGAGACAAACATTCTTAAAGAAAAAATTGAATTGTTAATCATAAAAGAAATAATGACATTTTGTCACTTCTAAGAATACTAAAGCTCTTTAGTATATCAGGTAACCAAAACTTGCAGCATTCCTATGAAGTTTCTTAGTATTATTTCCTTTTAAAAGCTGAGGAGAGTGAGAAACAAAACCGATTTAGTGTTTTTGCAAGTTTATGGTTATACAAGGCCCAGAAGCTTTGACCCTTGATTCTCAGAACTCCTTTCTGGACTCTGCATTTATTTGTCATAGTAATATGTTTTCTTGTAAATAACAGTGTTGTACTAAGAACATAAAACTCCTGACTGTTTTCTGTTCTCAAAAATATTTTATTTTGTTTCTTAGAATTGATTTTATGTGGTGCAGCCACAAAACAAATGAAAAACATGAGAGCAAAACAATTTAATGGCAGGGAATCCTTAACCGTAAGAGACATACAGGACTGTCAGGAAGACAGCTGACATCACTCTATTTTGAAATCATCTGTTGCTGAAGCACATATTTATAATCCATGTAATCACTATACCAGAGACCCACTTGGCCTGTAACATTAGTATTTAAGAACTCCATTCCTTGCAAAAACTTCAGATTTCTATTGGATATGGGAAAGACTGTGAGATGACTCTTACAGGATAAACTTTCTATTCTCAAATGAAGTAATGATTTGGATTTTTGCTCTCTTTATTAGTGCATCATTATTTTAGAGGTAAGTGCTTTAGTTAGAAAACTGTATCAAATATTTATCTAGCATTTTCAAAATCAGTATAAGGGATATGAATATTAGTGATGCCTTAGGTTGTAACTTTTATATTTTTCAAATCCTGTACTGCTTAGTGTATAACTGAAGTTTCTTGTAGCCTGTTAGCTGCTGTTCTCTCATGCTGGTTAGACATAACAAATCCTCTCCAAGCCTGCTCTACAAGGACACCAGGCCACAAAATGTGTAAAGTAAAAAGCCTCTGAAGGGGGGAGCAAACTTGCAGTAATTATATCATGACTGAGGTTATAACTGGACAATTAACCCTGATATGCA
This sequence comes from Rhipidura dahli, assembly GCA_013399225.1. Taxonomy (NCBI): domain Eukaryota; kingdom Metazoa; phylum Chordata; class Aves; order Passeriformes; family Rhipiduridae; genus Rhipidura; species Rhipidura dahli. The sequence goes on from VXAC01006132.1 coordinate 224,598, forward strand.
AATGAACCAAACTTATAAATGTGTGAAGAACCCATGACTCAGCATCCATCTTGGGTGGAGCCTTTTAACTCCTCAGGGTGTACCTTTGAAGGCCCTTCAAATAAATACCTCCCTTTATTCTCTCATTCTTGTCTGTGTTTTAGGTGGCCATCTCAGGCATCACTACTATATTAAAATGGCATATGCATCTTTTAAACTACATACCTACATGGAAGTCCATAATGTTTAATGAGGAAAAAAGTATCTAATGCTTAGGTATATGTAATACATAACCTAGAAGAGTAGCACAAACTCCCAAAGTAAGAAAAGCTTACCGAAAGCCTCCACTAATGTACTTACTTGGTGTTTTGACTGTTCCAAAGCACCAAATATAAAATCTTGGTGCCAGGAAGACGGTGTAAAATATCCAAATAGGTATCCAGTCAAAATTGAAAAATGTTAAAATCAAAAAAAAAAAAAATTAACTAGAACAAAATCTGGGGAAATAGAGCTAGAACTGAAATCTCCACATCAGTTAAAATGAAGGAAAAATAACAGAGTTTCATTTCAACAGCACTGATCAATTACAGGTAAAGAAGCTTGTATCAATGTACTTTTGCTTTTAAGGTTTCTAATCTATACTGTTTTCTTCAAATACACTGTCAGATTTACAGCTTTGAGATAAGAGGCACTGCTTCTACTTTCCTTAATTTCAAAATAATTTTCATTTTTTGTAGTGCTTTTTTGGAAGCTTGACAAAAAATGCACTTCACGTGTTTCCTTACAGGCACTGTCATGTGTGCACTGGGGATGCACACTGCTTAAATATTTGTCAAAAAAAACCCCACTTTCTTTTTAGTTACTCAATAATGAGTTGAAATACTCTTTAATTCTAAAAAATCAAACTAGAAGTTTTTCTGTAATACGTCTGAAGTTTGTAAAATTATTTGAGGTCCTTTTGATATAATGAAGGATAAACTGAAGCTTTAGATTCAAGCAGTGTTAGAGTTTGAATTTTCATCAGAGTACTAAGCCTGAATCCAATATATGTTCTATGTATTTCACTTACTGTAAAGAACAAATCTGAAAACATGCTGGATTTTATAGATATTCTATTTATTAACTCAGGAACTGCACCAATAATCAGTCATTCTAACCTCCCACCCAACTCTCTCCCACTCCCCCTACTCAACAGGACAGGTGAAAAAAATACCAAGACAAAGCCCGTGGGTTGAGATAAGGACAGAGAGATCAGTCACCAATTACCAGCATGGCCAAAACTGAATCAGCTTGGGGGAAATTAATTTAATTTATTGCCAGCTAAGAGCAGGGTAGCAAGAAATAAAAACAACACTAAAACCACTTCCCCCCAGCTTCCTCATCTTTGGGGGCTCATCTCCATTCCTTCATTCCTGACTCTACTCCTACACACGCAAACACACACAAAAGCCATGTAGAGAATGAGCAACAGAACAGGGGCTGTGGTCCACTCATTATGCTTTGTCTCTGCCACTTCTTTCTCATTATGCTCTTTTCCTGCTACAGCAAGAGGTTCCTTCCATGGAGTACAATCCTTCACAAACTTCTCCAAGGAAGGTCAAAGACTGGTGGAAGGGATATTCCATACCTTAGGACATAATGCCCAGTACACCATCTAGGGGGAGTTGGCTGGAGTCATTCAATCCTTACTTTACATTTCAGTGTAGGAGAAGAAAGTTGCATTTATTAGCAGGTTGTCCAGTGCGGGATGGTGAGGGTTGTCAACACCTTGGTTGATCACAGCTGTGATCTTAGCAAAGAAAAGTTCAAAGTGAATGCTATTTATCATTTAACAAAGGTAATAGCAAATGGAAAGGGTGGGCTTCTTTTTTTCTTTACAAAGAAAAAGCATCTTTTTCAGTGCTGATTTTGTAATGTAAGTTGGTGATGAAGATAGTTATCTATTCAGCTTGTTCCCTAGTTGAATTCCCCATATCCTTATCACCTCCACACTCATCAAAGATATGTTATGAATATTATATTGGTACATATTAAAATATCCTATGTAAAATAAAATATTAGATACTTACAATGCATGTTATACTACATGGCAAAAAAAAGTCTACCAATTGCCTTAGAATATAATTGCTTTACAAATATGAATACTTAACAAAATATGGCACTTGCAGCAATTTCTTTCCATAAAAAGAATGCTTTCAGGCAACTTAGCTATCAGACTTTAGACAGGTCTACAGAGATAATGTGTTTCTTGGTGTTTTAACTGAGTGTAGATGATTATCCTAACAGGTTAGCTTTCTTTACGAGTGTAGCTGTTTCTGTAATTCCAGAGTTTATTTCCCAAGAAGCATAGAGACATACCTGGAATGCATCTTACTTAGAAATGCCTTTTTTTACCTACCCCCTTACTTAATGCTCTGAAGACAGCTTGGCTCAGTGGTTGAGGTTCCTTATAAGCTTTATGAATAAACAACTATTTCTGTCCCAAATTCAGTTCTCAGTGTACAGCATTTCAGGTCTCATTTCAGACTTCTTAGCTGCACAGAGGAACATAGCTTGAAACAGTGAACAAAATACAGGCTCAACACACTTTCTCTAGCAGTATCATTCTCAGTGTTCATATAAAAGCAGGAACTTTAATAAATACACATTGAAAAGTGTGTCCAGACATTGTGTATAGATGTTGGTAGAAGAAATATCTTAATAATTTCCAAAGTATTGCCTCAACATCAGGGGAAACAATATATTTTGAAGTTTCCCTTACCTTCATCAAATCCCCTGAAAAAAACCCCAGCAATCTGAGGAACTAAGAATGTGTGCTCCAGGGGCAGGATATTTATTTCCACGGGATACCCTGGGAGAGCAAGCATGTGAACCTAAGTGATCCATAGCTGAGGTAGCCACCCACACACGAGAGACTATTTATTCACTCGTTCTCTAATACTCTGTGTGTAAGTTTAGGTCAATTACTGTAAATTGAACAACTCTGGCAGGAAATATTAAGAGATCTACCCTAGATCTATCTTAGATATCTATCTTTCTGTATAAGAAAGGCACATACAAACCAAACACAAAAAACTGACACATTTTTGTATTTCCTGATATAGTGGGAAACAGAAAGATAAAACAACTCCAGCAGGTAAAGTGTCACTGAACCAGGCAACTTCTTATCTGAAAAGATGAGTATACATTTTGGACTCCTTCATCCATGGAGCAGTTATGGGTAAGATCCAGCTCCAAGCAATGCTCCAGCGGCTCCCATGGGTCTGGCTTGAGACAGGAAGAGAAAGGTCACTGCAGAGGGGGGTTGCTGAGCGGGCAGTCACAAGACAGGCAGTGGGATGGTCACCACTGAGGCAACTCAGAAGAAGAAATGGCAAGAGAAGGGCCAGAGGGCAAAAATCAGGACTGCTATATGATTGCTTTTGTAAATGAACGGGATGAAACATGGGAAGTTTAGAACAAAAATAAGACTAACCCCTAAGAGAAACCTTTATTCATTTCAAGTTTCCTGATTTTTCAAGAGATGAATGACTTTGTATTGCACATATCAGGATAAGACCTACCAAATCTAGGTTGCTTCCTGTTACCATGGCTATTACAAATGTTGGTTGTGTTTACTCCCCCGATCATGAGCAGCATTAAAATTTTCCATCACCTTATGATGTTTATTTTTTATTACATATGCAGTGTGAGAATGCATTTTTTCAGCAAAAGAACACCATGGATGATTAGGCTGACAGAACTTGCTCTTATATATTGGGTAATTTTATCATACTTTGAATGCAACTTAGAAGCTTCTAATACTGCAGAAAAAGCTGTGCAAGTTTTTTTGTTCACCATGTTTGTAATTTCTAGGGGGATGCACAACCCACAGAGTGTTTGGCCAGCAACCTAATTGGGTCGGTTGGAACTTGCTCCTAATTTTATTTTCTTTAATGATGAGCCAGCTAAGAACTGGTGCTTCAGATGAGGGAGAAGGTATTGGCTCACTTAGCTTTTGGGTACAATTAGGAGGCAGAACACGGGTGTAAGTTCGGGGGCTTGCATTTTCTTGTTACTACTTAAGCTAGAACTGCTTTCATGTTTTTACATCAGTCTTTGAGAATAAGAATTTCATTAGCCTTGTTCATGCTAAGTGATATTTTGTACATTTTTGTTGTCCTTGCTATGTTGTCCTTGATTTTTCTAATTAATTGTTACTTTGAGACCAAACAACATGTATAAAACCTATCATTTCCAAAGAGGTGACGTAAAATTATGAGGTTCAATAAACTTGACGTGATGTGTCATTCCAGTTGTTTATTGAGAAGAAATGTGGTATTGAATTTATATCTCAGTCTCTTTAGACATATATTCAAAAATCTGCATTTGTGGAGAAGGAAAGATAGGCAGGTCAGTGTTCTACAGTCATTTGCTGGGATCCCAAAAATGCCATTCTTGTGCAAATGCCATGCACTCTGTCTGCCCAGATGGAATACAGACTCATCTTTGTATTTTCAGTTTGTGTCTGATGAAGTGTTTCTGCCTGATGTCTGCATCTGACAAAATAAAAATAATTGTGATTTTTTTAGAATGAACTATGGGATATAAAAATTAGTGGTAGGCATTTGGGAAGTCACTGATTTTCCTTGATACAAGCTTACTGACTGCACTGTTTAAGAGCACTGCATGGTTTTGTAAATAGTATCTCTCCATCTTTCTTGTAGGCTCCCTTCAGGTACCAAAAGGCCCAATGCAGTCACCCTGAAGCCTTCTGTTTTCCAGGCTGAACAATCCCAATTTTCTCAGCCTTTCCTCACAGGAGACATGCTTCATCTCTACCCAATCATCTTGGTGTCCCTCCTCTGTACTCGCTCCAATAGGTCCCTGTCCTTCCTGTGCTGGGACCCCAGAGCTGGGTGCAGGGTTCCAGGTGGGGTCTCAGCAGAGCAGAGCAGAGGGGCAGAATCCCCTCCCTCCCCTGCTGCCCACGCTGCTTTGGATGCAGCCCAGGACACGTTTGGCTCTCTGGGCTGGGAGTGCCCATGGCTGGATCATGTCCAGCCTCTCATCCCCCAGCACTCCAAATCCTTCTCCCCAGGGCTGCTCTCCATCTGCTCATGCCCCAGGCTGTGTTGACTGCATGACATTCCAATCTACTTCTTGTCTTATTTTTTGTTGGTTTTTTTTCCAGCATGCCAGCAGATAAAAATGCTATTAGCATCACACTTCAGGCACTCAAGAGACAGCTCAGCTGTGGTAGCAAAAAGTAGCTATGTGTATCATGGTCTTCACTATGATCAAAGTGGTTGCTGATGTGCATGATTTCAGTCAAGTAAAAAAGTCATCCTAAACTGTCTCTGTGCTTAGGAAACACATCTCACAAATCAAAACAATACGTAAGAGTTTCAAAGTCTGTGCAGTTTCAGGGAAGATTATGATCAGAAAGTGGAAAGCTCTATTTACACATGCAGCATTGCATTGGACAAAAAAAGACTATTAAAAATCAGACTTGCAATCCTTCATGCACATGCTATATAAACCTGATTTCTTAAAGGATTTCTTATTGCTGCCCCTGAGATCAGTACATAAGACTTAAGAACACACATCTAACATGCCATCTTTCTGCTCATATTCTTCACCAAAACATATATTTATGCCCCCAAGAAAATAACCTAGCTCTTAATGTAGGGGACACTCACAGGTTACATGTAGTCAGATGGAAATATTTTTGTTATCATAAGGTATAAAAAGACAAGTTACACAGCTGGATAACATTAGGCATATTTTTGGCCTTGGCAAAATACAGGATTATGTTGCATATTGCTTTATGAAGACTACTAAAGTAATGAATGACAACAACTTTTGGGTCTTTCAGATCCTTTCCATACTGCTGTATAGAGTTCTCATTCTTCACTAAAATTTATTAACTCCAGCAGAAGGTACAAGTTATAATCAATTACCCTGCTGTTACTATGGCTTCGAGTTTAAAATTCCACATTGTATTTCACAATCTTTTAATCAGACCCCTGCTAAAACCACTAGTTCATCACATGATAGCAGATTAATGCTGATTTTTTTTTAAGACTACCATAGCTGAGAATCAAGAGTTATTTGATTCAAAGGTTTGAAGTGAGCTCGTGAATGATGAAGGATTTACCGACTAATTTCAGCTTCAAGTTGAAATTCAAGCACTGAGCAGCATATATATTTCTATACAATTCTATACTTTTTCCAAAGTTGTCCCTGGAAAAATGTGACTTTTTTAACATGTAGGCACCCAGAAAAAATGCATTCTTATTTTTAGACTGAGACACTGCAAGATGCACAATTAAGAAGAATTTCTTTGAAAACAAGTAGGATACAATGGTGCTACTAAAATGTTTCTTCTTTGAAAAGTGAGTTAACTGGCTTGAGGAGTTTGTATTCCAGATAATGAGATGAAACAAACTGAAGACAAACCAGTGATTTCTTTGAGAGAACTATTACACTGGTGCATAAGACTTAACACTAGGAAAATATTCTTGTGCAAGTATTTATTCATCTAACAGAAAATGTTTAATTGTCCTCAAAAAAAAAAAAAAAAAAAAAAGAATGCTGAAGTCAGAAAACTGAAAGAAAAAGTTTTCAGTGCTGCTTTAAATGTAAATCTGTGCTGCCTCCATAAGGCTGTTCATACATATTATTTTGGAATGCTGCAATATTTTTTATTCTCATAGAATAAGAAATAGCATTTTTGATACTAACATTCTGCAATACACTTTTCAGTATAGGAAATATGTGAGCGTTAAATGTGCAGCCAGTGTAACAACCATTAAAAGAGACAGTACAGCAAAACACAAAATGACAAATTAAAGGTTACTGCGTATGGTGTTTCAAAGGATAAAAATCTTCATTCATTCCTCAAACAGCATCACTGTTAGTTTACTTTCAGAGGGAGGTTTCATTCAATTTAAAATGAAAGACTAAATGCTGTAAAGCATGTCAAAAATATGTACAATTTAATACTGCTAACCCTGCAATTCAGTTGGTGGAATGCTGGAAAAACTCTCTGTTATCACATATTGCCATGGGAAAATGCCTGAAGAGCAGAGCAAAGTTCTTCAAGCTCTAATGTAAATCTGAAATAACATGTAATTTGCAGCTTTTGTTTTGTCTTTTCAAAGCCACCTCACAATCTTCTGAGTTTTGGTTTGAGTCTCTTGTCGTGTCAGTAACTGTAGGATCATAGATGACAACAATTTTTAAAGTTTCACTAGATATAAGTCTTTTAAGTTTTGTTTAATGGAATTTGGGAATTTGAAAGTAATGTGATTTTCTCATTTTTCTAGTATGTGGGCAGTATATGGATATTAGTGTAGGTAAATGTGTACATTTGTATTCCATTAGTGGTTAAACTCTGTGCAGGCTCTGTCCTTGGCACAGCCTGTGAACCCATGCTAGGAATTCGGTTTGTCGAGAACAGGGTGTTGTTAAAAGGGGAATAACTGTCAGGGAGTGATTGCTGGTCATGAAAAATGGGAATAACAGAGTGACTGCCAGTAATGAACGGCAGATCCTTGCCTGACAAATGCATGCTCTCAGTCACTGTAGTCTCTTCTCACTTTCCCACCTCAAAGAAGCTGAGCTTCTGGACACCTTTCAGGCACTTAAACTGCTCATTCTTCGCTCTGTGTCTTCTAGCCCCTTACACCTCATGACTTGCTTGAAGGTCTTGAGCTGTCATTTGAGGATTGCAGATCTACAGAAACAACTGAAGAATCATTGCGGTGATTAAATCCACAGTATCTGAAATGTTTGTTTCTTTCAGTGAACTATACAAATTTTAAAACATTTACACACACAGACATAAATATTTCAGGCAGATGTAGTAGTATTAGATCACTTCTCACTATAACATGTCTTACAAGTCTAACAAGCAAAAACATTGTAACTTCATTTTTATGAGTCTTCTGTCTCTCTGCTGATGCAGGCTGTTTGGTTTTGTCCTGGGTTCAAAATGGTGCAAAATTCTGGCAAACATTCTTTTTAGAAAGCCTAGGTTTGGAATATAACTGGAAATTTTCTGAAGAGCCCTGCTCTTGGGTGACAGCAACCCCATGGAACACTACGGGCTTGGGGCAGAGTGCCTGGAGAGGTGACTGGTGGGGAAGAACCTGCAAGTGCTGGTTGAGGTGCTGAATGTGGGCCAGTTGTGCCCAGGTGGCCAAGAAAGCCAATGTCATCCTGGCCTGTATCAGCAATAGTGTGGTCAGCAGGACCAGGGCAGGGATTTTCTCCCCGTACGCAGCACTGGTGAGGCTGCACCAGTGTTTGAATCCTGTGTACAGATCCTGAAGGACATTGAAGGGCTGGACTGTATCCATAGAAGGGAAATGGGAGCCAGTGAAAGGTCTGGAGCATAAGTCATATGAGGAGCAGCTGAGGGAGCTGAGGTTGTTTATTCTGGAGAAAAGGAGGCTTGGGGGTGATTTTATTAGTCCCTACAACTGCCTGAATGGAGGTCATAGCCAGGTCAGGGACAGCCTCCTGTCCCAGGCGACAGGTGATAGGACATGGGGAAATGGCCTCAAGACGTGCCAGGGGAGGTTTTGACTGGATAATAAGGAAAAATTCTACACCTTAAGGCTTGTAAAACATTGGAACAGGCCAGCCAGAGAAGTGGCTTAGTCACCATCCCTGGAGGTATTTACATGATGTGTAGACGTAGCACTTGGGCACATGGTTTGGGGGGGGACTTGGCAGGATTAGGTTTACAACTAGACTCAATGATCTTAAGGGTCTTTTCCAGCATAAATGATTCTATGATATAAGGTTTATCTCATGGATCTGTGTTCTTAATCTCCCCTTTCACAGCATTTTGAGTTGTGAAGGAGAAAGGCACCTCAAGGTAAATCAGTTTCTGCAGGTTCAGTATTTACTTGACACTAAAAGGAGTGGCTTCCTTTAGGGCTTGTCCAAACAGGCTGGCAAGATGTCATAGCATTACTCTATTAGTTCAAGCATGAAGGTCTGTGCAGAGACTTTCCTTATTGCCTCAATAGATGGTGTTATGGTTTTGTGCAATGGTATTTCTGGTCTCCCACTTTTTCCCTTCACTGTGAGATGTGTAATGTTTATACTGTGCACTGAAAGAAGCAAAGATCTTGAGAAGAAAAAAACAGGCAAACATGAAGTTACAGACTGCATCAAAGAATGTGCTTGAGAGTGATGAATTAATCCCATTTATTTTCTGACTTTGCAGCTAGGGTGAAGTGGGAAAATATTTATCTTCACCTTAGTTTCTGAAGGCAGTAATAGGTAGGTTTACAATGGTTTGACGACCTGGGGGTGGGGATGTTAACAGTTTTCTTAGAAGTTTTTCCTTTATGTAGTTTCTCCAAAGATTCAAAATCAAAATCAAACACATGAACAATCTCTGAGCAGCTCTCAGCCCAAATAAAATTTCATTCTGCTTTTCCTTTCTTTATAATATGTTAGCTTGCAGGAAATTTGCAAAACCACTTGAGTTGAAATAGAATATCAGACTTTCACTTCTGCTTTCCTGTCTCATGTTAGCAATGACCACAGTGTGTTTTATAACACAGTTATAGAGAACGTATTTGAAGATTTCAGTTCTTTTCTCAGTAGAAAAAAACCACCTTTCTTAACAGTCTTGTTGCAGAAGCCAAAAAATGTTTGGAAATACTGACTGACCAATTTTCTCATCATATAAGCACATATCCAAGATTCCATTAAGGCCTTTTGATGTAATAATATAGGACATAGCCATGTATGTACGTGTAACAGAGGTGTCAGAGGTGGGGGTTGATTGAATTTGTCAGACTCTAGTTTGCAAATTGAACACTTCTGAACACTTCAGCATTTAATAAATGCAGTGTCATACTTAAGAAAAACATTTAGGCTTTACCAGCTTACCAGCAAGCTGCTGCTGCCCCCCGGTGTCTGTCAGACACATGAGCTGGTCTGCAATCACAGGCTCTTTAGCGACAGGCAGGAGGGATATAACACATAATCTGGTAGTGAGGTAACTTGACTACCTGGCTTCATGCTTATCTCCACATCACAAAAACCAGCAGGACTTTCTCGCTCAGTTAATTCTCCAGGATGAATATTTGTTATTTAGCCCGGTCCCTCAATTAGTTTTAAAAGCTGTCTGAGTTGATTACCTCTTCCAGTCTTCCCAATTAAAAAGCAGCTATAACAGTATCTTCAAAAACAGCTGGGATACAAAATCTCAATTATCATTATGAATCGTTACAAAATCTCAGTTATCATAATGAACCATAAAGTGTTGTTTTGTTCCATTGTTTGGATTATTCTGAGCAAAGGACTTGCTTACACAGATGCTAGAATTCTGACTCATTTTTAGTTCCTTATCATCCATTATTCAGTTTATTTTTTTATATGTAAATTCTGGGGAAAAAAAAATCAAAAGTTAATTTAAAATTGCTAAACATCTGGGGGAAATATGTTGAATTTCATATATGTGAGGCAGAAATTGAATCTCAGCTTTATAAAAAAATCTCTGAACTCAATGGAGAAATTTCACCAGTGTCTTTGTAATGGATTATGCCCTGAAGACCAAATTTATTTCTGCATAGCACCCAGCAAGGAAATACAATTGTTTAGAGAGCTTATAGGACTTATAGGAATCTTAAGATGCATCTTCACCCAAAACTGGTTCAGCAGAACACAGCTTACATCCTGATGGCTAAAATCGTCAAACTCATAGTAGATCACAAATTCCTATCTCTCACAGAAACAAAAATAGGAACAAATCAAAATGTTATAATAAATATCCTGACTTTAAAAATCCTAAAATTTGTCATAGAAATAAAATTCCCTCTGAGGTGGATAATAAGCTAATGCATCTAGGCAAGCTTTCTCAACGTTTAGCCAGTTTGGAAAATAGTACAGACAACTACCAGTCTAGTATTTTCTTATTAAAAATAAGTGTTCCCTAGCATTTGCAAGTTTAATTTATTATGCAAGTCATCCTAGCCATGAAATAAGCAAATGAATGTGCAGATGAAGTAAAGTAATTTTCTTTGTCTCATGCAAGAATTTATGACAAGAACTGTATTTGAGAAAAAAGAAGTATTACATTGAGAGATCTTTACTGTTTAATGGGAAGCTCTAGACTCTTTGAAAAATAAACTTCACTGAAACTCACTGAAAAACAAACAGCTTTGGTGGTCCAAAAATGTCTTGGTTGAGGATATTTTTAAAGGAAGTGCTTTCTAGTACGAGTAAAATGAAACTATGTAAGGTGCACAAAGATGATTTGAACTGTGGATGCGTCTCTTTCTTTGCATTTCTGCTTGCAGAATCAAAGAAGTGTAGTCATGAAGATATTTTCATAACCATCTGTCATCTTCTGTCCTTTGCTTCTGTTTTAAGTTAAATGTGCTTGCAATTGTTGACAGAATCATAGGTACAACAAATTTTAGAATGATGCAGCGCTATTAAGAGTATACAAAGATTATGCTTACCCATCTCCCTTTTACATTTCAGTTTAATTCTGTATCTGATGAATAGGCATGAATGTGCTTCTACTACATGGTTTTATAGAAGCAGCAAACGTGATTGTTAAAAACAGGAATAATTACACTTTATTTATAAATGGCAGATAATAGCTTTATGTCATATTTACCTCTGTCAGGAACAGAACAGTCCTTGCAGCACCCCGTTTACACCAGAATAGAATTTCAACACTTTGCACTTGCAAAATAAGTAATTTGAATTCATATGGAATGCAGAATTTAAGAACATTATGACAAGAGTTGGCTATGATTCCAGCTGTTTAATCAAAACTCTAATTAGCTATCCTGTTTTCTGCAGTTTATCAGAACTGTAATTGTCATGGAAAAGTATTTCTCATGCCTCCACCTTTACCATAAAAAGCTTTTCAGCAAAAAACACAAGGTCCGGGTTGTGAAAGAAGTACGCAAAGAACGGGTTGTCCTACAGAGTGCGTTCTGACCTTGGCTGCAGATTTACATTTCCATTATGAAGTACTACTCACTACAAATAAAACACAGCTGGTGTGTAGATTTAAATCCTCTCACCTTGATTAAATAGGCTTTGAAGAAAGGAGCTATGCAGGGTTGCAGTGAGCGGCATCCTACTCTGAAAGTACTGGTGAATGTACATCAGAGCTTTTCCAGGGCTGTTGCTGATTTACTGGGATCAGGCAAGTGTGACAGCTGGGGGCACACATTTACTTACTGTACACAAGAGAGTGGAGTCAGTGAACCTGCCATGCTATAGACTGAGAGATAAGCACTGTCTTCTCCTTCTGAATTTATGTATTACCCAGCATAAGGTGGTCTTGGTTTATAAAAATTTATCTTAGGTGATAACCCACAGTACAAAGGATTACCATACTCTCATTATGATAGTGCCACAATGGGTTCTCCCAACTCCATTATGGAGGCAAAAAGGCACACTTCTGACTAATAGATTTATTATAAAAACAGATAGGGGACAGAGCTTCAGGTGATTTAATAAATTTTGTTATGAAATTGGAACCTTAGGTTATTAACAAAAGGTCCTGCATGGTGCTATTATTTTCTTACCCCAGACTTGAAAAGTTCTTTAGAAGCTGTACACATGCTAAATAGGCATTCAAACAGATCAGTGGTCTGCCTATTTTATAAAATGTGTTTTCTTCTGGGTTTTTTAATGCTTTGTGGAAATTAATGTTATTTCATTCACATGGTTCAAAGGAGTATGCCTTCATGTTTGATTCAAGGAGGAATCTCATGATCTCTTTTAATCCAAATCAGAGCATGAATCACAATACTTTCCACCCTCAAAGCATAACCATTTTGTATATCTGGAGATTTTTCTGCTCAGACGCAGAAATGTGGATTAGGAAACTCCGTGGTAATAGGAATTAGTACTTCAGTGATAATGGAACAAATTGGAAATATGCAAATAAGATTTAGCAGCTCTTCAGAAAAGGGAAAAGAACTCCTAGTGAAAACAGTATAAACAGAATATATTTTCTGCTGTATTATTCTCAACTCTATCTAATACTCTGATTTCCTTGCATTTAATAATAATGTTGATTTCATTAATTCTAGAAACATTCTTGGATTCAGCAGTTACTTCATACTTTCCAAGTCATGCTTTTATTACAGTGTGACAAATTATGTTTGGAGGCTTTTCTGATGAGATTACATACTGTACTTATGTGTATGTATTGAATTCAATTCTTTTCAGTACCACAAATTATTGTCTTCGTAAGACACTTAATGTCCTTACGTTTTTATCAGGTTAAAGAGGAAGTTCCTTGACAACTCCTGTTTATAGAATCATTAAGGCTGGAAAAGACCTCCAAGATTCTCCTTTGAGTTGAACCTTTGACCGAACAACACCTTGTCAACGAAACCACCAGACTAAGTGCCACATCCAGTCATTTCTTGAACAGCTGGGCCCAATCCCCTGGCTGTCCTGTGTGTTCTTCCTGGTGGCACCCAAGGTGATCTGTTTCATGAACTTCCTCAGCACTGAGGTCGGGCTGACAGGCCTGTGTTCCCTGGATCCTCCTTCCAACCCTTCCTGTAGATGGACATCACACTGGCCAACCTCCAGGTGTGTGGGGCCTCCCTGGTTAACCAGGACTGACGATAAATGATGGAGAGTGGCTTGGGGAGCTCTTCCTCCACTCCCTCAGCACGCCTGGGTGAACCCCATCCAGTCCCACACACTTGTCATTGTCCAAGGGGCACATTAACTATTTCCTCCTGGATTGCAGGGGTCTGTCCTGCTCCCCACCTCTGTCTACCAGCTCAGGGGGCTGCCTGCCCTGAGGATAACTGGGCTTTCTGCTAATAACTGAGGCAAAGATGCCATCAAGCAACCCAGCCTTCTCCTTTCCCTTGGCGACAGTGTTCCCCCTCTTCATCCAATAAATGTTGGAGATTCTCCTTGGCCGTCCTTTCATTGTTAATGTATTTATAAAGGTGCTTTTTATTATCTTTCATAGCACTGGCCAAATTGAATCCTAGCTGAGCTCTTGCCTTACTAACATTCTGTCTACATGACCTATTGACATCCGTGCACTCTTCTTGAATTGCCTGCCCCTTCTTCCAACGGTGGTAAACTCTCCTTTTTATCTGAATTCCAAAAGCTACCTGTTCAGTCAGGCCATCTTTTAGCAAATAGAGAGAGCCTGCTCCTCAGCCTTTAAGATTTCCCTCTTAAAGCAAGTCCAGCCTTCCTGGAACCCTTTGTTACTAAGTGCTGTCTCCCAAATCACTGTCTGAACCAGTGTCCTGAACAGGCTAAAGTCTGCCCTCAGTGTTCTCAGGGTAGAGCCTTTGCTGACACCCTTCCCTCTTTCACCAAGAATTTAAAACTATCATCTGTTCCCAGGGCAGCCTCTGGCCACCACATGTCCCCCAGCCCCTCTCTGTTTGCAAACAGCAGGTCTGGCAGGACATGCCCTGGTAGGTTCCCTTACCAGCTGTGTCAGGAAGTTTCCTTCCCCTCTCTCCAGGAGCCTCCTAGACTGCCTCCTCTCCACTGCTGTGTTTCCAGCAGGCATTTGGCAAGTTGAAGTCTCCCACAAGAACAAGGGCTGGAGATCATGACACATCCACTGGCAGAATGTTTCACTTCATCCTGGCTGGGTGGTCTGTAACAGACCCCCAGCAGCATCTCTGCCCTGTTGGCCATCCCTCCCTGTGATTGTCACCACAGGCACTGAGCCTCATCCCCACTGTCCCTGAGCTCTGTGCAGCAGAAACCCTCCCCAGTGCACAGAGCCACCCACGGCCTCTCCTTCCTCGCCTGTCCCTTCTGAAGAGCTCGTAGCCATCCCCTGCAGCACCCCAGCCATCCCACCACACTTCCCTGGGGATAACTACAGCACAGCTTCCTGCTGCCATTGCTTGTTACCCATGCTGGCTGCACTGGTGGAACAGCTGGGCTGTCAATGTCACCCCCAACACCAGCATTCCTCCACACAGGCTCATCTCCAGCAAGCCTGGTCTTAGTCCCTTTCCTCTTCAAACCTAGTTTAGAGCCCTCTCAACCAACCCTGCTAACTCAGCAGCCCCAGAGATGCAGAAGAATTTTGCAGGCAACACTGATCCTACAGTGTGCTATTCTCCCATTAAATACTTGTCCTTTGAGGATTATTACTGAAATATTCTTTTTTTCCCACCTTTTCCTGCTCCTGCCCTGGCTTTCATTTCAAGTGGTTCATCTGGAAGTTAGTCATTTTTGCTGAGATGTTGACATTTTAACAGTAAAACAAGCTTGCTCTGACAAAAAAAATTGTCTGTTGCCCTTTTGGGTCTCTGTTGAGGGGTCATAGCAGAATCTCAGTGTGTTCCTCGCAGTTCAGACAGCCTGTCTTAATCTTTCTCAGAAGGCAGGAATCTAAGAAAGAAGCAGAGGAGGATCATTCTCTGTTTTTCAACAATCCCTGGACTAGAGACAGTACTATTTCTTATCTATGTTTTCTCTTGATAGCTGCATTTCAAAGAATTGAGATTTGTTGGGGAGGAGGAAGAATTTTAAACACAGTTTTCAGACAGGGAAGGAAGTAGTGGAAATGACATACTTATTCTAAGCCATTTTCCCTCAGGTAGTGTGGCAACAATGCAGAGTCAAAGGAGAAGCACACATTGCAAGGACACATCATTACATTCACAGTACAGCTGTGACAAGGTAACAACTGATTGCATCTCTCTGTTCAAAATTATTTTCGTTATGGTGCATAACACAGCACATTAGCAATCCATTTGCAGAGTTCTAACCTGGACAGCATCGGTGAGGGTGTCTGTACAGTCTTCTGTTCTGTGGCTGGCTGAACAGCAGTGTGTTTAAGCAGCCTGGGTGGGGGAGCAAAAGGCACCATGTCCTGCACTCTGACCCTGACATCCCTGAGCTATAGTGGAGCCCTAGGGACAACTCCTGGGCCTGGATTTCCAAAAGGGCTCTCCAGACTTTGTCACTCATAGAACTTCAAGGGTATGATGACTGAGTAGCATTACTTTTTAGTGACTCTTTGACTTTTAAAAATTATCAGTGAAGTGAGCCACTGTCCACATAACCAGCTTTTGTCTTATTGATGTATTTAAGCAGAATTCTCCGTATTTTAACTAGAATTCTCTGTAGTTTCAGGCCCTGAGTCTTTAAGCAGAATTCACTGTCTCTGTTCCTTCTTTTGATCTCTGTTGCAGATGGAACCAGATGGTATCATTCTCACCTTTAACCTCTCTGTTGAATGTAAAAAGATGCTATCAGGTATATTAAGCAGATGTTGCTCAATGTTTACGGAAAGCTTTTGTATTTTATGACCTGTTTTGCAATTGGCTGAGAAGATGTGGTGCTGAGTTTCAGATCACTTCTTCCTTGGCACTCAACCCAGAGTTCTGTGAGTACTGAACTGAATGTTGCTCAAAACTGAGTAGGGGGCACCTCCCCAAACCAGAGACTGCCAGAGGCCCCCTAAGAGGCCCACACAGGTGCAGTAACTCATATTTCATAAAGTGGCACAAGCTAAACAATTATGCAATGTGTAGGAGTAACTATGTACTAGATAGGTAGGTTTATGTAGATTTCAATGTATAAATTCTCTTGCTTTTTACTCCTTGATATGCATGATCTGTGGAAAATGTCCACCTTGCTCTCTGCACTGAATAAACAGTATCTCCTTTCTAAGACACTTTGTCTGTATTTAGGGAGTTCCTCAAATCAGCAACATTACAGGACATACAGAAGAGATAACAGAAGAACTTAAGACTGTTTTCATCCATATAGTGGGATATTTCCAGCACTAAGGTGAAGGCCACAAGCAACACAACATGGATATTTCTTTAATTTCACTACTTTTCATGGCTGTATAAGTGAGAGATTAATTTCCATGAGTGCAGTGTTTCACGCACTAAGTTCACATCAGAAGAAAAGAAGCCATGATTTGCTCATTCGTTCATTTTATGATCTCTTCTTTTGCCACGCCTCCAGTCAACCTGCAGAGGTGTTTCTGAGGGTGCTGACTGGCAGGTGTGTTCCTTTGAAAATCCAGACATGTCGTTGTCATCAAGTAATCTGTATGCCAAAATGGAATATTTTTTTCAGCTGCAGTTCCAAATGTTCCTCGTTCCCAAGAGCTAGGGGTTTCTTCTTCTTTTGCTAGGACATGAGAAATATGGGAAATGTATTTCAGATGTCTAAGGACATACTGAAAATGACTTGGGATATTAGATTGGGGTATTAGATAGTACCCAAGGAGTTCCCTAGTCAGTGAGATCTACTTAAAGAGTTTATAGTAGATTTTATCACTTACCTTATGTCCATAATTAGAGGTAGTAACTGATGAGTTCCTTCATTCATTCACCCACTTCTTTTCTTTTTTCCCCCATAAGTGAAAGGTATATTTTTATGATGCCATAAGTACTTGTTTCTATTAGACTTTGCATGAGATACTGATCTGTGTACAGGGCCATACCTACTTTATATCCTGTCTGTTTGGAGGAATATATGGGTCCAAAGATTCAATTACGTACCAGGGAATTATATAAGAAATCTGAATCTAGATGAGTAAAATTTCAATGATGGATTAGTCAGAAAGCATGGTTTTTAATTACTGGATAGAATGACACACCCCTCAGAAATATCCTAGATAAACACTCAGGCAACAAAACAAGGTTGTACTCCTCTCTGCATCTGCTTGGAACTGTATCAAAGAACATCCAAACAACACTAGCAATTTATGATCCTTCATTTAGGAGTTAGTTTCAAATCTAACATGTAACAATTACCAGGCTTTTGATTTAGTAGCATTATCACCACTTCTGAAATTTTGCAGTCAGGTTCCAAACATTCCATCTTTTACATCTGCAGACAGAAACTGAGCACTTGGAAGGGTCTGCAATGCATGGGCTGTGTTTGATGTTCCCTCCAGATGCCAGCAGTGTCTATTTTTAATGTCTATCTGGTGGAAGAGATTTTTAATAATGGTATTCAAGACTACATTATCTTTTCCACTCATCTCTGGTGCTGTTTTTAAATTACAAAAATATTTTGCCAGGGCGCTTCTACAGTTTTCCGGTATTTAATCTTATGAGGTCTTTTTCCATACTGTTTAACTTTTAGTTCCTCTGCTTGCTTGATGCCTTGTACTGCCCAGAGAGTGCAAAATCCGGTGTAGGTGCTTTCTTTTTCTCAGTGGTACCTGTGAACTCTGATCACTTTTTCTTAGCTGTTTGGCTATCACTTTCCTTGGAACTGATATCCATTTTGTTACCTAGTTGTTAGTTTAGTGTGTCACTGCTCTGAACATACCAAGTACTGAAGGTGGCCCTTAGCATATAAAACTACTTTTAACCTTCAAGTTGAATACAAGTATACTGTATTACCAAATGTGACACGGGGTAGAGAGACTGGAGACACCTTCCACACCTTCATTTACACTTCCTGGACAGGGTATACTGTGTATCAGGTTTTAGAACCCCTCTCTCTGTTCTAAGCATTCTCTGTTCTGTAGCATAATTAGGCCTTGAGTAATTTTTATGTGAGTTTCAAAACTTTTGTTGATAACCTCTGTATTCATTGTACCCTTCTGATGTAATATTACTTCAAACTCACATGTTTTTTGTAATTAGGTACTCAACATACCATGATTTTATTAGGTACTCTTGACATATGCACTCACTTTTATTCAAACTCCCACCTTTAAGGCAGAGCAATAGGAGCACAATGATACAATGGATGGGTTATACATCCTTCCAATGGATAGCTAGAGAATTCCTAAATTAAAGCTGAACTGGTTAGTCAAGAGCTTTGTTTTCTTCCTGCTCTCATCTAAAATTAAATTCTGTGACAGCATTTCTTTCCTCTTCAGAATTCATTCATTTCCTACCACTTACACTCTGTAGCTAGATGGGAAAAGACCAACTCAGCCTCTAATTTCAGGTTGTACTTCAAGTCAGATATGGATGCCCTTACATAGAAAGCAAAAAACTCCAGACCACATCTTGTTGATGTTCTTGAATCCCATTGTAAAAAATACAACAACCATAAAGAGAGAGAAAAAAAAAAAAAGACCAACCAGAAGGAAGAACCCAAGGTATTTATACAGATTTCCATGTGAAAGTGCAGAAAACTCATAGATTGAGCTGAGCACTTGAACACAAGTCAACATTATATACTGATGAAAATTACATGCATGAGGATAGTAAAGTTGTCCTTAATTCTTGATAAGAAAAAAAATCTGTAAGGTTCTTCTAATGCTTTCTCATTTAGTACCTTCCAGGAAAAAAAGACAGAAGCAACTTCAGGTTTCAATTTCTTATCCAGGTAGAAAACTTAGCAATGTTCCAGCTATCTGTAACAGTAAAAGAACAGCTAATACACCCTTGCCCATTTTCTTCTCTCTGCAAATCCACTGAAATGCCTGTCTTGCCTCAAGACCTACTGTAAAAGACAACTGAAGCCTCAAGTTCTGCCAAGGACTTAATTTAAAAGAGCTGAAAGAAACACCACTGAATCTCCCAGTAAAACTTGGCAGGTCCTCCAAACAAAGGTTGTGAAGGAAACCTGGGAAGTATGGCTTTGCCTTGAGATACTCAATCCTAAGTCAAGGGGACCCTAAGAATGTCCCACTTTCTCTGCAAAACATGAAAATTGCCAGTATAACAAGATTTAAGTCTAGTGAAAAACAACTGTTGTTCGAATTCGTCCCCAGTCTTCCAGTGACATCCAGAAGATGTTGTAAAGTGGGTAGAAACAGGGGATTACTTGAAAACTGACAAGTATGAGAAGTACTAAATCAAATGTGTCTGGTTTTCAAACATTCTGTCATCTTTGCAATGTTCTGTTCAAAGCTACAGCATTAGTTTGGAGCCCTAACAGGAGCAGACCATCACTGCTAATGGTATGAACCCTCTCAAATTTAAACCAGAGTGGGCACTGACCCTGTGTTAAACCAGCAGCATCACAGAAACTCAGCCTCTGCCCAAGGTTCTAAGTGAGCCGGGGCAAATGGAGAATCCTCTTCCTGCTGCAGCCCATCCAGCAGTACACTAAAATGTTGGAAGGTTGGAATACTTTGCCTTCTGGCTGTCATGTGCTCTTGCTTTAAACAGCCATCATCTCTTTTCAGTGCTCCAGGCAGCCTAAAGCTTACTGACAACCTTCCTTCAATTTGGTAAACTTTGTAAACGTGCTTTGGCCCTGTTGTAAGTGTGTAAGGCTAAAAGGCACTGCTAAGTTTAAGTTCAGCTTTTACATTTGAGAGTGTTGAGGTGATTTCTGGCCTACAAGGGCCATGGCATGTGGTCTTACTGACTGCAGTGATTATTTTTGGGGAGAAAATTCTCCCTGCATAGAGAAAATTCATTGTAGTAAAGCAGGATTGATTTCAGGATTTTTAAAGTAGTAGCATAGCAATTTAAAAAGACACAGTTATTTTCAAATAGTCCAGTAGTTCCAGTAAAAGAAAAACAGCAAAATTTAGTTCTTCCTGTTGTTTTGTAATTAGAAAAAGCCTGTTTACTTCCAAATACAGGAAAGATCAAAAGGGCTATAAAAATGCTTCTGTAATATTAACCTTTTAAAATCACTAGAATTTCTTTAATATTAAGCTATGACCACTGGAATCTCTTTGTTTTCAGATCTTCTTCTGTTGCTAAGCTCCAAGTCTGTAGAAGTAGACTTTTACTTCAATTAAAAGTACAGCATTAATGAATCAATTTCTGCTCACTCCTCAAGCCATTGACTGTCACTGATCTACACAGTGCAGCATATATTTAACACAACTCTTACCAGCTTTAAAAACCACTCTCTCAACATTGAAATAATGCCCAGGTTGGACACAATATTAATATTTATGTCTGTAAACACACAGAAATCCAAACTTATAATTAATGGCTTTGGCTCACTTGCAGTGGTGGAATGATTCTAACTCATTATAAAGACCTCTGTAATACCCCAGACAGAGTTCTGTGTCTCATCCACAGAAGGTTGCATGGATCATAACATAAATCTCCCTTTTTGTGAATTACAGATCATGATCACCAATGCCTCAGGAATATGGCACATACAGTGTCTACTGTACTTCTATCCTGGAATTGCATATTGAGGAGTGAGCCATTTTCTCAACTGTAATGAAAAGGCATCACTTTATGGCACTCCTCAGATGGCAGCACAGACACATGCTCCAGCTGCCCTTGTCCTCTGCTTTCACGGGCCATTTTATGGGCGTGCACTCCGCAACTCTGCTTTAGACTCAGCAATAACATTATCAAGTACATCAGCGCCGTGTGAGCTGAAACTCTGGGCTCTGGGTCGCTTATAACTGATCACAACTTACCTTGAACAGGCTTCAGTTCTTCTTTCTCTTGTAGCAAAGCTCTGTCTCCCATTAGACTTGTGCTCTTCTATCCAGAGGTAACAGAGTTTCTCCAGTGATGTGACCAACTCTCCTATTTTGGTGGCAGATCTTCTTTTTGAGGACAAGGATACCGGGACATCAGTGCCTTGTACTGAAGGGTGTTTCTTATTATGATCATGTTATCTTTAGAGATGTATAAACCCTAGTTTAAGAACCCTGCAACTCACAAGAGAAAAAAGATAGATGGGTCTTAAGGTGTGCATGATGCATTTCCTGGTAGCATCTCTTCAACTCCATGTGATTTCCTGTGCTTTTCATCCTACAGTATATTTTCAAATGTCTTTCTGAAGTCAGGGATCAAGTGCAATCTCATATTTGATGCATTCTGAGACTCAGAAAGGTGAAAATCCTATCAAGGTTGTGGGTGTTTAGTACTGCAGCTGGAGCGAAGACTCAGCCTTCTCTATAGGCAAGCTGTCAAGCTGGAGGGGTGCAGAGAAGGCAGCAGCAAAATGCTGGGATCAACAGTGATTTTATTACTGTCTGTCTTCTTTTTCAAATTAGGTTTTTGAAACAGGAGCTTGCAACAAGGCACGTTGAGCATGTAAACTTCACTAAGCTTCGTTAATCCTTCATACACAAAAGAATCTCGCTTTAAACTATCAGATATGTATTGAGCTTTTAAAAAGCAGGGTTAATTCTGTCATGCCAAGTAACTATGAAGTATTCAAAATAGATGGACAATAACTGAAAACTAGCACTTATCCAGATTAAGAGAGCAAATATTTTTCTTTATCACAAAAGTCAATGTGAGTGCAAAAATGGATCGTGTGTTTTCTGGAGGTAAAATACCATTGAAGTGAATGGAAGGATTTTGTCCAATGCAAACAGAGGGAACTACAAACTACAGGCAGAATGGTGACATAATATCTGTTATAAAAACAACTTCATTATGCTTCATTTACACTGTGTTCAACTCTCAAACAGAATCTCAGCAAAACAGAAATGTAAACTCTGAACTTGCCTGTGTTCTTAGGCATTACACACTTACACAGGGCTAAAACACGTGTTTGCAAAATTTACCAAGTTGAAGGACTCTATTTTTCTGCCCAAGAGAGCTCGCTCTGTAGCAAGGTTGCTGTTCATATGTTTAGACAAATATCTTCATGTTTTAAGACAAACCAACATTTCAGAGTGTTAATGTGGCAGACTATGTGGCAGCAGCTCATTTGTTTGTCCTGCCAGACTTAGATGCAGCAGCCAAATTGGTGGCTTTAGACAAAAACCTCCTCAGAGGTCTCAGGTGGATTCTATGAATGGGGACCATATAGCAAAACACTACTCCTCTGGCTGCAATATTAAACCAGGCAGGTGAAAAAAAATCTGTTGTTCTACTCTTAGGTCCACTGAAATGTTTTTAAGGTGTTATGACATAATTTAAGTTTAAACTGGCCTAATTTTTTCCTAATTTTTAAAGCAGAATAATTGTTTTCTCTTAAAGTATAGGTCTGCAATAGATACTTTTATGTACCCAGATATAGTAGTACAACTAATTTATATTGATATGTACAAAGTTCCATAATTTGGAAGCATGGTCAATCTTCAGGGACAGTCAGTTTTCAGATTTCCAAAGTTTTCAATATTTTAGAATTTAAAACATAATTAATAAATCTTGCTTTCCTGGCTATGGCCCCTTCTGATTCAAGGTGAGTAGTTTGTGAAATAAGCAGGGTTTGATCCAAATGTAATATCTACTGGTGTTAGTAATAAAGGATACAACGAAGATATAAAATACAAATCAGGGACATTGAATTTGGTGTAATAAAAAAGAAAATGGAATGCAATGCTGTATGTTCAGGTTCTCAAATAGCATTGATAATTTGTTGAAAACAAGCAGGCTGAAGTCCTGTAGGCAAGCATCTATGCTAGGCTAGTGGCTTTATCCATTTTACTCACATATAGCAAATAATCCTGTTGATATGAACAGGTGGGCTTCCATTCACTAAACCAGATTTCCAGATGAAATTAAGGGAAATCAGCATTCATTCCTTACAGAGCCATTTTCTCTTTGTTTGAAATTGGTCCAGTTGCAGGAGTGTGTGTGTATGTGTGTGTGTGTGTGTGTGTGTTTGAGGAGGTTTACCCCTAAAATCCCCAAACAAAAATACAAATTAAGAGAATCACCACTCCACACCAGGATTGGCACCTCTCTGCAGAACAATAAGCAACTCAATTTCTTATCAGCAAAGCTAGATTCTCCATTTCTTTCTCTTAGCAACTCTATATGTTTGTTAGATACATTGAGGAAGTGCATGTTTACCTGAAAGGTAAAGCAGGAAGAGGTGAAGTATTGCATCTATTTCATTCCCTATGACATTAACCCTCAGGTTTATTGCAAGGAAGAAAGACTGATATCCTCAATCCACTAGGTAGGATTTGTGTCTTAAGCCTCTGGGCAAATGCAAAATGGCTTCTTCACAGATACATTTTCCTGTTGGTTTATATTTTCAGAGCTGTTTTTTGTTTTTTAAGTGCATATTTTATATAGACACCTCTGTGTGAGAGAGAAAGAATCACAGTAGAAACACTCCTGCCTCAGAACTTGCATGCCACTCAGAGAGCTCAGGAAGGGAGGGGGGTGATTCTTCTTTGCTATGTAATTGAGAATCAGAGGTGTCCTGCAGTAATGGCTGCTCCTTTTGTGCTTCCCTGGCCTCTGACAACAAGACTTCCACAGGACTTGAGCTACGAGTGGCTGATGCCCACCTCTGGCTGTTCAGTAGCAGCTGCAGAGGTGGCTCGGAGAGCTTTAATATATCTGTATTTGCTGCCAGATAGCTGTCTGCTAGGCAGACCTGAGACTGGCAAACTCTGTGGCTAAGATACCAGTGCTCCCACTCTGTTCTCAGGCTTTGCACAATGAGCTGGACAGAGCTGAGTGACAAGCAGGATGAAGTCCCACAGATCTATGATTGGCAAGGAAGGGTTGCTGTTGTGAAGGGGAAGTATTATTTTTGTCCCTGAAAGTGCCACATGTTAAAACTGGTAATATCAAATATAGAAGTGATCCTGTAAACATCCCTAGTGAGGTGAATGACTTTAGAAAGCTGGAAAAAAGCCCAGGATTCCTGCTGGAAACATCTCCATACCTACCTCTGAATCTGTGTGCTGGATAGATCCAGCAGCACTTAATTAATCCAGAACAAATAACAAGAAAAGGAAGGCCCATGCTGAGGCACTAAATGTGCTTAGGCTGAACCCAGCATTGTCCTAAGACTCCATTTCAGCACAACTTGTTTACAAAGCATGGAATAGACACATTTTGATATCCTTCTTAGACTTAAGCTTTCCCAAAAGTGACAATATATGCTTTTGACTAGGGTGAAATGTAGGTAGTCCCCTGACACTATTGTATGTCTTAATTATGTTAGTGCCTTAATTAAAATTTTCCCTGGCTGGGGGAAGGAGAGATGAATGGGAACTTCCAAGGCTGCATTTTAGATGGATGTTTATAAAGTCTTTATCAGAGAAATAGAGCCGCTGACATGGCTCAGACACAGCACAGAGCAGAGAACGCAGGAAAGTCCTAACTTATCAAGATTAGACAGCCTTCTTAAAGGTAAACAATCCAATTACAACTTGAAACAAAAAATATTTTTACTTTTCCACCAATCACTCTTTCATGTAGACAGGAACTGCGGAATTTTTCTTCTAATCACCCTAACTTTACTGCAGAATATGGAGGGATAGAAGAAGAAAGAAGAAAGTCTAAAAACTACAACTACCCTCCATCCTGGATTTTCTACCTCTTATCTATTTACTACATTAACAAACCCAAGACCTTTAAATTTTTCACCCTGTGACAATCTCACATAGTGTTCTATCACCTTGTTCAAACCAGAGTGTCTCTGTGCAACACCGACATGTAGAAAAAACCACATGAGACTAAATCAGTAGAAAAGTGGCAAGCTGAGCCGAGTTTAATAATTTTTCTGAAATTTTTATATGTTAGTTTGCAAAGTGCATTAGATGGCATAAAATAATTGGCTCTTCTGGCCAGCCACCCCCTGAGGGGCTGACCCAACTTCTAGCACATAGCAGGCAAGTGTTTTTCTAACTGAAATAACAGCAATCTCGGGAAAAACAAGAGCAGGTGCAAATATTGATAAACATTAGTAACGTTGTTTTTCTTAGCATGCTTGGGAAAGACAGAGTTCTCACAAAATACTAGAGAGCTGAAGAATTTCACTGCTAAAGCTCTATCAGCATCAACACCAGGGTAGATTCTAATTCTTTCCAGAGAGTTGGCAATTTTATCCACGGACAAAAGTCAAAACCAGTGTTGTCTGGGGGGGTAAAATCCTTCAAAACAGGCAGAGAAATCTTCTCTGCACTCTGGGCTCCAACAGTCCCGATTTTTCATGAAACAAGAGTGACATACATCTTACTTGTCTTGAAGACAATTTCATGATTTGCTGGTTAAGATCCCAGTTCTACAAAACATTTAATCAGCTTCAGAAGGGCTTTTTTACTGAGCATAGGACAGCAAAAATGTAGCACATGACACTTTTCCATCACTACTGTCAAACACATGGGAATTTGAGCAACAACTTTCAAATCGTGAACTAATAAACTTCTTATTTGGTAAAAACAATTCAGGTCAAGATAATATATTTTTATGGTATCTCAAGAAATTTGAGTTTGCAGGCTTAGTGCACAACCTGCATGTGGTCTTCTGGGAATATAATTTCAAAACTTTTGCTACTTTATAATTACTATATAAATTATTTGCTGGAGGGAACAATTTAAATGGGTCACATGTTCCTTCAGTTATTTGCTCTGGGAGATTTTCCAGATTATTCAGTAACAAGAGTAGTGATCACGTAAACTACCAAGTACTTTATTTAATAAAATATATAGTAGGTATTCAAGTATTAAATAAAAACATTGCTCAATAAAGAAGTTAATTCATACTGCATGGCTTGAAATTACTAAAATATCCTCCATGAGGAATTAGCAGAATGGGTGCATTATTTTTTACTGTCAACAATTTAAATGAAGAGTCATCCCCTTTAAGGAAAACTGAAGATGATTCAACTCTGAACTTGAAAAAAGTTGCAACCCTGCCTCCAGTAGATGGAGTTTCTCTGTTCTACTTGAGAAACTGGAAATTAATAACAAAATCTGTAAAAGGGATTAAACAAGAAAAATCCATGTTACAATAAAACTCTTTTGGGAACAGAGAAAGTAAAGTGCCAATGCAGTGAGATGGAGTGAAACAACTTGAAAATAATTTATTTGAATACAGTACAAGTGCTGAGGTGACTGGCTATTGTGGAATAATGACTAACACAGGTCAGTGCCTCAAACCTGCCTCCAATTGTCATCAAAAGGGAAAAATTGGTTATCTAAACAGTGAGTCTTGACCAGAAAATTTGCACTGATATTGACATACCGTAGCAGAGATAAGCAGAAGCTCATAGTAATTAAACTATTTCTCCTCTTCTATAGTAGTTCAAGCTGTGTTTACTAATGTCTTTCTACACAGGCAAAACAACCTCTTTTCTACACAGGCAAATCTGGCCAGTTCTAGTCACAGATGCTGTGACAGAGGTTGAAGAAGTGGTGAAAGAATTTCATAAAAGTCCTGAGGAAGGAAGGATTTGGCCTGACTCATCTCAAGGAGCTTTATATCACGAGGAAAGATAATGTAATCACTCCTTCAGTAGAAATGGCTGAGGAACTGAGCTGGGGTGCCATGGTGCTCTATCAAGTCACAACAGTTGCTAAATGGGGTTGGCAACTACAACTGGAAGAATCTGCTTCATTCTGTCCAAAGATGGTTGCCCAGCATCCAAGCATCTTCTTTATTCCTGAAAGTATGGCCTCTCTAGACAACTTATTTCAAAGGGTTTTTTTCCTGTCAAAGTTTACTTACCTTTTCTACCTTGTGGAATTAATTTTATTTGACAGACTTCTCTCTGTATCCAAACTACACTAGGAGCCATGGTTTTAGAAGATGATCCTATCAGTCTTGGTTGATGTGGTGTCAGGAGACTGACAGAAGGCAATCGACAGAACATCAACAGAACATCACTGACTCTGAGTTGCTTGGAACCACAGAACAAAAGAACTTTGGAAAGATGTGCTGAGGAATACATCTGGTGAAGGAACTCGATTTGCAAGGCACAGATTGAGATGCAAATTGAGCTCTGGGTGGGAATTCAAGACAAGAGGCCTTGAACTGCCAACCCTTTGCACAACAAAGGACACAAAGTCTGCTGGTGGCCAGCCAGGGGAATGGGGAGCACAAAGTGACAACCTTTTGGACAGCAAAGGGCAGGCTGATTGGTGCTGCCAGCCATGTAAATGGACACTGGGAGACAAAGGAGGAGCTGAGGACTCAGGAGGAGGAGTGAGACTTGAGCTTGCTTGGACAGTGAGGCTATAAAAGCCCAGAGGTTCCTTTGTTTGGGATCCTCCTCAGAGGCAGCAGCTCTGGCTGTTCTTGTGTTACTGTGCCGTGAATAAATTGTGCCATGGAATGAGACATCTGCAACTCGTCTGACTATGAGAGTGGAGGACTCAAGCGAGGCTCCCGGTGGGTCACTGGAGCCACCTGCTGTGAAGGACTTTGGTCCCAGCAGTGACAGTCTCTGGTGGTGGTGTTGGAAAACATACCACTTTAAAAATGTTTTATTTATCACCTCAGCCTGGTTTGTTCATCTTTGCCCCAGGGGAAGGGAACTGAAGCTTCTTTCCAGGGCACTGTTTCTCTAGGTGAAGCCCCATGGGCTCAGCATTTCAACAGACTGGGAGTAGCCCCAATGAGATAAGGCCATCGACAGAACATCAGCAGAACATCAGTGGTCATCTACAGACATCTACCCCAGACTCTGCCTCTGACAGAGCTGGGGACATCTCCTCTGGAAAAGACTGATTAGAAAATCAAGCAATGAAGATCTAATTAACATCAGAAGCCAAGAAATCCAGATCCAATAGGAGACCAAATACTAAGAGCTACACAGCTTGAGACCAATGAACACTGACCCAATTGGTGTCTATGAGTCTTGACTCCATAAAAGACCTGAAAATTCTAGTATAGGTGATGAGTCATGGAATGGTTCTCCCTGCACATCTGGGATGTGTGTGGATGAGATGATTTCTGTGGTACATCCTGGCCAGAACAACATCCTGGCCAGAGAATAAAGTAATGCCTTGTCTCTCTAATATTAAAAATGTTGTTGGAGGGTTTTTGTTTTTCCCACAGTTTTGGTGACAATTTTGGCAAATAGTGTGGAAGTGTGACTGCCAGAGTCTCATGAATGATCAGGCTGAGAAGTCTCCTTAATAGGTGTCTGGAAAGCCCTGAGACATCTGAGTACCTGTTTTGGAAAATTCACCTCTATTTATCACAATATACTAGTTATGCAGCTAAACACACTCTTCCAAATTTGTTAAGAATGCATAAAGTCATCAGATGGGGATGTGCTATGCATCACCATGGTCTCTAATATCCATCTTTAAGACACTTTTACAACAGGCACAGGCTATGCTGCTTGAGCCTTCTTCAGGTACATCCTTGGCACTACGAAAAATGTTGTGTCTCTATGTACCCACTTCTTAGAAAGAAAAGAAGTGGGTTATGGTTCCTGCGTTATCAAAAAACTAGAACAGGCTGTAAGTTGAGCTCATTTCAGATGTCTTATCCTATTTTGTGCTGCTCCATCCTGCATGTGCTCCCACTAGAAACACTGACCTCCCACATCAGATTTCTGAAAATAGATTTCCACTTCAAATTATAGTATGGTTTTTTTGTTATTGAAAATTAAAGACATTAGCATCTTTGCATTAGGACCTATAAAACTTCAATAGAAGAAGTATTCTGGGTTTTTATTTCTTAGAATTTTTAGGAAGAAAATCTGAACTGTTTCAACCCACTACTACTTTTCAGTAAGAAAATGTAGCTTAAAAATTACTGAGAAAACAGCAGCAGGTAGGTTTCCAGGCAAGGCTGATGTAATGTTCCATATTGACAGACAGTATTTCCTCTTTGGCTCATTGCCATATGGGGGTGAACAAGAACCTCCCATGATGTGTGAGACTCATGTCTACTTTTCCCCCGATGCCATGATGATTTTTTGCTTTTTGTTTTATACTCCTTTTATACATTTTTATAACTTCTGTATTCTTAGTGGTTTTTGGCCTACATTCTTGGACTTGTTTGTCAAGCTAGGAGACTCAGCATTTTAGAAGGTTCATAGTTAGGGGTCAGTGTGCCCCAGAGCCCAAGGTCCTCTCCAGAACACATTTTGTAAACTAAGATAGAACCATCCAGGGGAAGGTTCCTTGGGGAAGGGGGGCTCATTTGAGCCTCTCATTGGGGAATCTTTGATAGATGTGCTCATTAGTAAGACCTATAATATGATACCTGATCTATTGTGTGTGTGCACTGTGGTGTGCATTGAGGTGCATTCGACCTGGACGTGGTGCACCTAAGGATCCTTAAAATAAATACTGAGGTAAAATCCCTCTGATTCTTGATTTTAAGACCAGGAAAAGGCATCACCTCCTCCTGGTCATTGACTGAGGAAAACTTTTGGGATATGAGAATCCTGGAGATACCATCACATGCTACCATGTGAATTGTATGGCCACACATTTCTTTCTCAGTACTTACCATGCTCTCTGTACAATGGAATGACCTTCCTGGTGTGGTCCTGTATATTTATGTGCCTTCAGTGTGTTTTCTGCATTACCTCACAAATTAAAAATGCTGCCTTTAAGTAAAAGCTACATGAAGGAGGTTTCTTGGGCAACAGACATCTGGATGTGGTTTTTCTCCTCAATTCTTATACACGGAAACTACCTCTCTGGGTAAAAGAAATACGACAGAAGAAAAAGAAATACGATAGCCAAAGAATTAATCAATTCAGTTGAGAATTAAGTTTACATGGACTGCACTCCTCATTTTCCCAGCTGAAATAAATAAATGAATGAATAATAAATAAATAAATTGCACATGGAGACTGTGTAAGTTTTCATTTGAATAAAATTAATGATAATGCAATGACAAATTTACAAGTCTTTTGATCCAGAGTCTTGAGGTGACTTATGAGAATCTGTCATGAAAGTCCAAGAGGAAATAGTCAGCACCCGGGAAGGAATAGGAATAAATCAACTGAAATTTGAACATATATATAATTTATCCTGTGCATACCTAAATACCCTTTTATAGAAAATTTTACATTAGCAAACTCCCTTCTAAGTTCTATTATGTCAGAGTTTGTTTTCTTTGATTTTTCCTTAGAATGTGAACACTTGCTCTGTGGTGCACCTTTTGCTGAGTGGGGTGAAATGATCCTTTGCTCTGAATATGAATTTACCACTGCAAGAGACAAGATGGAAAATGTAGCAACACTTTCCCACATCACATTGAGGGTTATTTCTAACTCTCACAAACATTGTAATATGTCACTGCTTAACCCAACCAGCTGTTACGTCCCTTTGTTACCCAGTTCCAGGGCAACCTGATATACTGAAAAATTAAACTTCTGGGTTTCTTCCTGTAATATATAACCTCTTTTCACCAGATTTTTATTCTGTGGTAGCAACTTGGAGGTAGCAGATTTGGCTCTGTATATTTTGTAGTGATCTTTCTTAAAGAATATATTTATTTAGTTACTTGTTTGTTTAACCATTAATTCTGTAGCCTTCTGTCAGACATTGAAATATTTCATGCTTTAAACACCGATAAAAAGTTCTGCTCATTATAACAAAAACTGTATAAAGAAGGTACAACCAAAGAAGCCTCCCTGAAGATACCTGACTATGACTTTGGACTGTAAGTTAAACCACTAAGATTAGATTATGGCAAAACACATTCTTTAATCATCTCAGGCCTAGTTAAAAACAAACAAGGTTGAAAAAGAAGAATGCATCCACAAGAAAGCCAAACACAGCAAGGATTCTTCCCTGGCTGAGTGTGGGGTAGGGGGAGAGCACAGCTCACAGAAGCCAGGTTTGCACAGACTCGCCCCTGAAATGAGGCAGGGGGAAGAGGTTTTTGGTGTGTGCTGCAACCTCTGGTGAGAGGCAATAAACCCCCATCCTGCCATTACACAAACTGGCCCAGCTGCGGAACCCCCAACCCCACAGGGCTCATCCATGGGACATTCATGTGAGAGGCAGCTGAGGGGGTGTCATAATCCATCAAAGACCCCACAAAGTGCCCACCAGTCATTCCTGAAGCCTTGCACCACAGGACTGCTCGTGATGCAACAAACCTGGAGTATGTTGCAAGAGACAAGGGCAACCCCCCCTCAGGAAGGTGCCTGGGTTTTCCTACCTGGCCTGAGTGTGTATTAACCCATCAAATTCTTTGCCTTTAGGGGGACCTTCACCACCAAGAGTACCACCTGGAGATCATCAACAGAGCATTGTTGGGATCCACGGAGTGGTGATCTTTCCTTATTCTGTCCCTGTCACTCTCTTTCTGTCCCCCCCATCTTTTTCTTTCTCTCTCTCACTTGCTCATATTCACCATCAAATAAAACCCTTACTATTGTCACTGGCATATGGTCTTGTTTGCACCTTCATTCAGGCAGAGGTATTTCTAAGAACTTTAATAACCAGATCATGACACCTTCTAAATTTTTTTTTTTTTTTAACCACTGAAAGTTTTGGAACTAGGTTTTAAGTGCTACTACATTTCAGGCCTTCAGGAGAGTCAACTTTTCTGAAGATTAGGTGGTACTGAATGAAATCCTACAAATGTTAATTGCATCTTAACAACTGAAGTGTTTGTGAGTTTCCCTATCTCTCAAATAAATAGAGATCACTCACTTGCAATTTTCATACTCTGAAAATTTTATCCTTCTTGGTGCTATGATAGATAGCTACTGCACATTTGAATTTGAGTTTCAACTACATTATCTTCTCTGTTTTCACTGTCCAAGTTTTCAGTAAATCATAGCAACTTTCTTATCCATGTCCTGTCATTGCTAACCCCCAGGAGTTTAAACAATTTAAACAATGCTTTACACAGTCTTTTCATTGCAGTACTATAGGTAGTTAAATATAACCTGCTTTTTGGTAAATCTGGCCTTCCATATAATATCATAATATTTATGCCTGACATCTTTTGCCTCCTTCAACAACTCTTCATTCAGCACTGAGCTGACTTAAATTTGGGGCTGTGAGCAGGGGAGGAAAAAGCTTTGTGAAGATAATCTTAAAAAGCAAGGTTATTTCTGTAAATTTGCCTCTTTCTTTCTGAGCTCAGAGTTGAGTTGCTGCTTGCTATTGCTACCGAGTTAAGAATCTGGTCTGCAAAACTGTTCTGTCTCTCAAAAATCTTGCAAATATTAATGATCTGGATAGCATTGCTGCTGACTGCCTGTGCAATTCATTAAAGAAGTTAAGGTGGTAACTAATTCACTGTACCCTCCCTGTGTTTTGAACAAGACTAATGCACACAGAATTTTATTGTCCCTCATGATGTCTCTCATTTTTCATCTCAAAAACATTATACTTTTTATTCGTGGCAGTGGCATTGTAATGGTTCTCATAATAACATGGCAATGTTATTATAAAGACATTCAGAGGTGTTTACTGTGAAAAGAGTTATTTTCTTCAACAAGGATATCAGGAACCTATGGCAAGGTTTTCTTATCCTGGGGGTATGAGTTCCCAGTTCTTTACTTCTGTGTGTTTGCCCTTTTCCTTTATTGTTTTTCATTGTGCTCTCTTAATGAACATTTGAAGATTTGGCTTGGGTTTAACCATAGAATCCTTTTAAATTTCACTTTTAACATAAAAAGTACCCTGACAAAACTCCTGATCTCAATCGCTTCTTCTCTTTTCATCAGTGTCAGTCAAGATGATTTTTCTTTTAACCTGGATCACCAAAACTGTAAATTTCTCAAACAGCTGTTAGTGGCTCCAAACCCAGTGTACAAAGTACCTGCACTATGCTTCAGCAGGTCATTTGTCTCCTTTCCTTTTTTGAGATCTCCTTTTATCCCTTAAACACATCAGGGTTTTGGCTTTCTTACTGCGTTCAATGGCCCATCCATGTTCAAAAGCATCTCAGAACAGCTATTGTATAATAGTTGTTTTCCACAAGGTTTTCACTAGGTTCTTTCCATTCTTATTTCTGTTTTCCTGCACCTAAAGCATGGATAAAAAGACACAGAAGCTAAAAACATCCTACTCATCCAATGTCTGCTCCACCCTCTAACCAGGGAATAATCCCTCTATAGAGGGAAGAATATAGGCTTCTGGGGAAACTGTGGAGGATTGTCTTAAACTGGTAGTGACAGTGAGTTTAGAAAGGCTTACAGACTTCATATTGAGCAGCAGAAACGCATTCTTTTTCTGCTTTTGCAGCCTCTACTCTGTAAATGTGTACACTGGGAAACCTTCACTAGAGTGATCGGAGCAAACTGTTAAAGCTTGAATGGCCACAGTCATTGTGCAATGCCAAAAGAAGGAGTCCTACTCATTCCTCCTGCACAAGTATTTGTGCAGCCATGCAGTGAAGTCAGTCCTGGAACTAGGTGACAGGAAGAAAAGAGTGAAGTTGTTATTTTTCATCTGCACAAGTTCCTTATTTAGCTAACCTTGTAGTCACACAGACAACTGTGCTTGAACAAGGTGCAAGTCATGAGTTACTGAGAGTGGCACTGATTCTTCTGACAGAAGGACTGGCCTACATCAGCTTAAAGTATTAACTGAACAGCAACTTTAATGAATGAACTGATTCAGCTCTTTTTGGAAGAGTCTCCAGCTGAATTGCAGATAAGTATTTGATATAAAATAATTGTGTGACTTGAGCAGAAATACTGGAGAAATAATCATTGTAAAATGAGTTGATAAAGCACATATTCCTTAGGCAAACAGTTCTTGAGTCAGGGCTGAAGAGACTTCCTGTTAAAGTCTTAGTAATATTTTATAAGTGTCATTCAAATTGGTTGTTGCAGCTCTTGAGAACAGATTATCTGAATTTCCACTGAGAGATTTCTGCTGTTTATGGAAGATGTTTAAAATTTATTTAGTCTAAATTATTCGTCTCCTAATTGCCTTGGTTTTAATAATTTGTTGCCAGACACATTCAGTGTTTCACCACTCTAATGAAATATCCCCAGAACACTGTATTTCCCAGCACTTATTCACTTAATCACTTATTGCAACAATAGCTGGAATCAAATATCAGCATTAGAGTCAACCAAGCTTTTATGCAGAACATTGTCCACTGGTTAAAAGCCAGTGCTTTTTCCTTCATTCTTTTGAGTTCAGTTGTTTAACTTTTTTTCTAGTGCTCTTACATGTTTATTTTCTATTCTGCATTTAACCAGACAACAGCCAAGTCAAGGTTGAGCCTTCATATTTTTGCCTGAATGGCTCCACTAATAAATGCCAAATAAGAATGCATACAGAGCTCGTAAGAAGAAGAAAGAATAAATGGTCTTTCACTAGCTGCAGGGTCACAATAAAAATACACAGATTTAACTGTATTTGTACATGAATCACAGTCAAATTCAGCTTAGCTCCTCTTAGCTGTATTAAGTCTGTAAGACTTATAAGAATAAGCAGTAGAAGACCTGGTTATGTGGACAAGCTCAAAGCTTGTTTTACTACTAGAAAAGGATATCCAATTAGAAATTTAATCTAGTTTTACTTTGGTTCTTTGACTACTTATGTTTAGTTGATTCTTATGTCTGTTCCTGACGTTTTCAGCTTGGTGTCTTAGTGAATGTAACAGGTTACATAAATTTTCTAAGATGCCATTTTCTATAACTGCTTGATGATTAATTGCTCAACACAAATCTAAGATTCTAAACTGCCTCCCAGTGGTCAGAAAAAAAAAAAACAAAACAAAAAAAAACCTTTAAGAACTGCAGACAAATCCTAGTAACAGTCTGTCCATATCTCCCTAAAAACCAGCTATTTCAGAATAGCAAATTGAATAACTCTGAGAGTAAAGATGGACTTTAGCAAAGGATGTAAACAGCTCCTATGCAGAGATTTCAATAATCTTAAAATTCATATTTTTAAAACTTGGTCTATTTAATGCTAATACAACTTCAATAATCATATCTTGTGATATGATCTCACTCACAGATTCTGTCTGTATGGTTCATTAATTTAACCTCAGCAAGTACAATGGTATCATTTCCATGGCTGTTTACTCTTCTTGTGGAATTTTTTTTGTATCCATACACTGCTGTATAATTTCTAACCACTTTTTCCATATCCTAACTTGCTAGTTTAGGGGGTTTTTTTATTTCTCATTTGCAGTTTTTTTATTAATTTGCGAGCCACAATGTTGTGAGCAACATTGTTAGGCCATTCATACCTTATACACTCATGAGTGCTGGAGTTCAATTTTCAGAACCAATTTACAAATATAATCCTCATTTGTGCAGCTCAGACAAAAGAGGTTTTAGATTTCTCCCACAAGTTCAACCCTTCAGGTACAAACATCCACTGGTTACCATACATCACACAGGCAAAACTTAGACAAATCGGTGTGGACTGGGATATATAGGACCAGACACTCAAATAGTAAATGCCTGCACTTTGCAGTGTTCCTTGTTGCCTACTAAACAGAAAAGCAAGTGAAATACAATGTAGAGAGAGGCATCAAGTTGAATGGGAATGTGCTTCAAAGAAATTTTATCAGAAAACTGACCTCTCACAGACACTGGATTATGTTTTCATCTGTAAAATCATGAACAGACCTATTAAAATAAATATGTACTAGGCTGTTTATTCATCTTTGCAATCTTTTATTTTTAAAACATGAAGGCACATGATCCTCAGAAAGGAAAAACCCAAAACAACACCTGGCTCAAAGCTGGGTTGGAGAATGACAAGGAAAGAAGGGAGAGATCCATAAACTAAGGGTAAGCTTTTTCCAAATGAGGTTGTGCAGCTGTGGGTATCACTGCACATTCCAATTGAATCTTTTCATATGTGTTTTGAGCACAGCTCTGACTGCAAAACAACTTTATTTTCTTTCTTGAATGCTGCATACCAACATGATACACAGCCTCTATTATCTAAATACTCCAGGGAACGGTTAGAACAATTCACTGACTGCTTGTTCTGAGTAACAGTTTTAATTGTTTTCAAATATTGTAGTTGGGTTTTTATGCAACTTCTTAGTTATGTTTTGTGGACATGGAGGAATGGAACAGTTGCATAAATACTAAGCACATTTTTTTCACCACAGCTCTACTTGAGCCCTAATTTATTATTATGAAACTCCCACATTAGGAACTGAACCAAAAAAAAAGTTTATTTTGTAGGAAGATAACAAACCCCTTTTTCTTCTGTTGCTTTATTAGTCTCATATATTTGAAATACCATAATTGTTCCATGTGAAGTGAGGCTTTCTTATCATTACTGAAACACCTTTATCACAGCAAAGGCAGACACAGCCTTCTGCAGTTATAATGAGGAGAGGAGCTTCAAGATGAAACTTGGGTGGTTCTCCTTCTCACAAGATCAGCAGATGAGGACACAGCTTTGAGTCTTTTTTTCAGACAGAAGCAGAACTTGGGCTGGAGGAGGGTGTTGGCAGTGCCATCATATCTGTGGTCCCTCACCCCTCCCTGATGGCTCTCAGATGCCACACCACCCACCTGCAGCTTTCTGCAAACCCTTCAGCCATTTGGGTTTTAGCGTGAGAGGTATCTGGTGACAGAAAAAAGCTTCCTGGGAGTCATGTGCCTTATGAAGGAATATCCTCTCTTTGGCAGTGGGTTTATACACAGGAACTTGACCTGTGACAGTACTGTTCCCATCAGCAGGAGGTCATGCTGGTCCGTGCATAAGTTAGTCTTCTTCTGGGCTTCTTCAGATGTGACTGACTTGCTGGACCTGTGATTAAACAGGAAACAAGGACAAAACACACTAGCTGACATCTTAGATGGCAAGGAGAGTCACACATTTCAAACTCATATTCCAGTCTTGCAAAGGCATCACATGAGGAAAGACTGCTCCCAGAAAACCTAGAACTGAATTATCCATTCTTTTGTGTTTGTTTGCAGAGGACATGCTCAACACTGCAACTCTGCCACTTGACTGCGAAGGTTAATTTTGTGAAATTCTGTCTCTGGGTATTTTTGTGGTTTTTTCTTTAGTTTTGTTGTGGTGCAGGGGACACTCTCATGGAATTCAGCTTGCAACTCTCTGGAACTTGTAAGGATAGGGTGGAGGATGACTGGGCAGTGAGTTATAAGTCATTCTCCACATTAATTTCTCTATCTGAATGTTTCATCTAAGGCTTCCCCACCAGTTTCCCTACAGAGGAGATTCTCCTTGCTGAGAAGAGACTAGAAGAAGAACAGCAGAGTATTCAGCAGCATGTTCAGCAACTGCTTTCTGTTATGCAAGAGGTTAAAGGAATGTGAAGAGTCTGATGAAATCCTCCTCATGTGACCAAGATCACAGGAACAACCCTGAGCCAAATGAACAACCCAACCGAGCTCTTATGTGCTAGTACAAAGGCCCAGCTAGAAGAGTGTGGTGGAACTCTAGTTACAAATATGGTGAATAGGATTTGAATCTCAGCAGGTTGCTCAGCTGGCTGCTTTTCAATTATGGAACAATATTTTAATTAAATTTCCACATCACCATATTGAGCATATTTTCCCTTTTCACTCAATATTTTTCATCAGATCCTTGAAAATTCATCTCTTTGCCCTCTGTGAGCTTTTTAAAGCAGAAGGGAAAAATTTCTTCCCTGCCCTGTGAAATTTTTGACTGTTTGTTATTACTCATATGTTCTATGATTTTGTGTTGCAAGTTTAGGATAAGAATGGGTCTCACATACAACAAAACAGATGGGTATTTGAGCTGAATCATCATAAAAATAAAAATCATAGCAATTGCCTGCAATGCAGATATTTTGGAAAGGCTAAGGCCATAATTATAGCTTCATATAGAAGGGTCCAGATATAATTTATGTTGCAGTATTTTGGTAACAGGTGAATAATTTCTGTCTCTTGTGAAAAAGCAGTGGTCTCCCATTTCAGGGCCTCTTAGTTTTTCACACCAAATTGCTAAAGACAGGCATTTCAGTCATCTGTTTCTCTGCATTAAGCTATGTCTCCCTTTTGGATATAAATAGATTGCTTTATACCATCAGGTGTCAAGCCAACTCACTACTGTTTTAAATCTGGCCTTGAAAATAAATGGTATGCGGTGTACCCCTGTTAATTAAAAATATATTTTAGTAGACAGTTTCCAATGTTTGTTATGGGGAAGTCATTTATCATGTTATGTTTGTTATCTGTCATGAAGGGAGAAGTCCTGTTTATGAATTAAATATTTTGATTGTTCTTTTAATTTTTAATATGGGTACTTTATGCTAGTATTTTTTTGCACATATATTATTATGTAATACATAATTTTATACTTAGACATGGTAGATATGCAAAAATAGAGCAAAGGTCATCTGCTTTGGGGGATCCTACAGATTTAAACTACACCTAACAGTCTGAGGACCACGAGGACTTAAGGGGAATATATCTGTATGCCCTCCTCTATGAAGTGTATAATTGCAACGTAACAGCTTCACTGAGATTTAAAAGCTTGTTCCTGATACCCCCACCATCTGGTCAGTAAGAATGATGAGCAAAAACAGTAAACAGTATCCTTTAATAAGACAGATAAAGTGCTTACAAATTCTTGAAGCAAACGGCACCATTTTCAAAGAAAGTGTTCACAAAGTTCTTTACACTTTGCAGTTTGTTGCAACCTAAATGACACTTTTC
Organism: Rhipidura dahli; assembly: GCA_013399225.1. Lineage (NCBI taxonomy): Eukaryota > Metazoa > Chordata > Aves > Passeriformes > Rhipiduridae > Rhipidura > Rhipidura dahli. The sequence goes on from VXAC01006132.1 coordinate 263,697, forward strand.
TCTAAGCCAGAGAAAAACTCCATTTCACTTTGTTGCAAGGAGAAAGGAGTTCCTGAACTTTCTAAGCAATGGTTTTCAGCACAGGATAGCATGGAGTTTCCTGGGCAATGATAGAACAGAGTAAACTGGGAACAGGAAGATCAAATCTCCAAAAGTGTCTTTTGCTGCTGGCTGGCTGCCTTTGGAATTCAGATTTTATCTGTGCTCAGACTGTGCTGTGTTCAACAAGGAGAAACAAAACACAAAAGAGGAGAGGACTACAGTTCAAACAAATCAAATAATAGATATTTAAAATAAAATTGTAAATGTTATCTTGCCACAGGAAGAGTCAGTTATTTAGTTCCTTTTAGGAAAAGGGTCATACCTTACTCAGAGATGGTAAAACAAATTCAAGTCTCTTGTCAGCAGCCGATTACAAAACAGTAATATATAATCCTAACCACATAGTAGCTAACCAGCTATTTAAAGAACTGCTTACTTTTTTAAACAAATTACTCTGTAAAAACAGTGTAAGTGGTGAAATAAGACTGTAGAAAACCTTATTGTGGGGTTGTTTTTTTCCAACAAACATGAAAATTTTTAATAAAAATTACTCTTTTTGTGTGTAAAAGCATATTCATTTTTGGACTGAGCAGGGCAGAAGGCTGCCCTCCCAAGTATGAGTCAGACCACAGCAATTTAAAAAGTTATCATAGGTTCAAGCAGGAAAAGTTTCAGATGACTGTGATTTTCAGACACTTGTTTGTGCTGCATATAAAAGTCATTTTAAAGTCTAACTATCCTTTCTAAGGTGGTGGTTTTAAAATTATTATCAGTGTTCCCTCGAACAAAATATAATGACAGATGAAAACTGGAGGCAAGCCAATGTATAGGGCTTCTCTGGAGTCTGGCCTGGTGAGCAGTAAGTTTTGCTTCAGATCTGTATGGTCACACTGATCATTTCTTCTTCATTGTTTTGCTTGGTCAGCCTGATGATTCAGAAATTAACAAACACACGCCCGTTCTTCACCTTCTTTCTCACTGTGAAAGGTTTTTGTAAGCTTCCTGCTTCCAGGGCAGCCATGCAAGAGGATTTTAAGCATCTGATCACAGGAAGGAAAAAGTGGATTTTACATCAGAAAAAATAACTAAAAATTGGAGGTGGGGGGGGAAGGGGGTGTTTGTATTTTGAATCTTGTAGATACAGGTATCCTCACTACCATGCAAATTAGCAGTATGTCTCAGTAGTTGGACCTAACCTCAATTAACTACAGTAAGGCAGGTACAACAGCATGTTTTTGCTAGAACTGTGTGTTGCAATAGCTGCTTTCATGGTAGTGCAAGCTTTTAAAAATTAATTTGCAGCTACAAACTATTTTCTTCTTAGCAAGGAAGTGCATTTTGTCTTCTATAGAAAACTTGCATTTCTAATATTCTTAATCTGCATTGTAGTTGGCTACTTGACATGCTGGAAGTGCTGTGGTTCCACTGGTGTTAGTGAGAATAACAGAATAAGACTATGTGAGAAAACATGACAGGCTGACTTTGACTGCCAGCCGCCCACCCAACTCTCTCCCACTCCCCCTACTCAACAGGACAGGTGAAAAAAATACCAAGACAAAGCCCGTGGGTTGAGATAAGGACAGGGAGATCAGTCACCAATTACCAGCATGGCCAAAACTGAATCAGCTTGGGGAAAATTAATTTAATTTATTGCCATTTAAGACTAGGGTAGCAAGAAATAAAAGCAACACTAAATCCACTTCCCCCCAGCTTCCTCATCTTTGGGGAAGTGGTTTTAGTATTCATTTCCACTCCTTCATTCCTGACTCTACTCCTACACACGCAAACACACACAAAAGCCATGTAGAGAACGGGGGCTGTGGTCTGCTTGTCACCAAAACCGTGGGAGAAACAAAAACCCTCCAACAACATTTTTAATACTAGAGTCAAGGCATTACTTTATTCTCTGGCCAGGATGTTGTTCTGGCCAGGATGTACCACAGAAATCATCTCATCCACACACATCCCAGATGTGCAGGGAGAACCGTTCCATGACTCATCACCTATACTAGAATTTTCAGGTCTTTTATGGAGTCAAGACTCATAGACACCAATTGGGTCAGTGTTCACTGGTCTCAAGCTGGGTAGCTCTTAGTATTTGGTCTCCTATTGGATCTGGATTTCTTGGCTTCTGATGTTAATTAGATCTTCATTGCTTGATTTTCTAATCAGTCTTTTCCAGAGGAGATGTCCCCAGCTCTGTCAGAGGCAGAGTCTGGGGTAGATGTCTGTAGATGACCACTGATGTTCTGCTGATGTTCTGTCGATGGCCTTATCTCGTTGGGGCTACTCCCAGTCTGTTGAAATGCTGAGCCCATGGGGCTTCACCTAGAGAAACAGTGCCCTGGAAAGAAGCTTCAGTCCTCTTCCCCTGGGGCAAAGATGAACAAACCAGGCTAAGGTGATAAATAAAACATTTTTAAACTGGTATGTTTTCCAACACGCTCATCATGCCTTGTCTCTGCCACTTCTTTCTCACCATGCTCTTTTCTTGCTACAACAAGAGGTCCCTTCCATGGGGTGCATACAGTCCTTCACAAACTCTTCCAATGTGGGTCAGAGACTGCTGAAAGGGATATTCCATACCACAAAACAAAATGTCCGATTTATAGCGAGTGTTGGCTGGAGATGCTGATTGCTTCTGGGGAACAGACTGGGCATAGTTACATTTTATTTTGTTTCAATTATTAAACTGTTTTTATCTGAGTGCATGAGTTCCAGTGTTTTCTTCTCCTGATTCTCCCCTCCTTGCCGCAGAGAGTGGTGTGGGGAGGGGGAAGCGAGGAAGCGCCTGCATACCATTAGTCGCCAGCAAGGTTGAACCACGGCAGGTGTCCCCCAAGGTCTGTAACACAAATACCTGCTCCAGCATGCTCCCCAGCGAGCTGCAGGGAGAGAACCTGCACCACCACACTCCTGTCTTTGCCTAGGGGGAACAATCTGCACCACCACTGTCCTCACCACAGGCTGCACGGCCTGGAGCACCTCCTGCCCTCCGTCTTCACTGACCTTGGTGTCTGCAGTCTCACCTTTTTCTCACTCCTCTCTTTCAGAGCTGCTGTGTATCATTTTTAACTCTGTAATAAACGAGTTATCACAGAGGTGACTGTTGCTGACTGTATCAGCTTTGGGCAGCTGTGGGTCCGTTTCGGAGCCTGCTGGTGCTTGCTCTGTCCAGCACCAGGACAGTTCCTGCTCTTTTTTCACAAAGACCACTCCTGCAGTCTCCCTGCTGCTACCATCTTGTCATGAAAGCCCAATACAGATCAAGTATTCAGGCTTCAGCCACTGAAACCACCAGGTGATACCAAAGTTACTCCAGGAAAGTTCTTGAAAACTAAGAGAAGAGCTAGGGACTTTAACTCCCTGCATAAGAAAGTAGCAGCATGTTTCTTCATTTCTCTGATAATAATGACAATAATAATCCTTGCTATAGCAATCACCAGAGGGATATTCATGACTTCTGAAGGTAAAAATAATAAAAATCAATGTAACTGCATAGAAAGGGAGTTCATCTGATATTTCAAATGAATATCTTTTACCCAAATGGTTGTATGCAGTCTTCCAGCTATGTGATACTCCTCCTCCTTTCTCTTTCCTCTGTATTTTCTTTCTTTCATGAGCGTATATAGGAGATCAATACATCAGGCCAGTTTTAGTCTTCAGAATAAAACTATAATAAATTGACATTGACTAATACACTTCGCCAGTAGCTAGCCTTTATTTGCTCTCCCACTGCATTTTCAAAATTAATTATTATAATTTTGTCTGAAATCATCTGTAAATGAAGAGTTGATGCCATCCTGGTAGCACTGATGGTTACAGTTCTCCTCTGCATTAGTAATTAAGGTTCAGCTGCTCTGGCTTGCAAGCCGTTTGATGAAGAGGAGAGAAGCTGAAATCAAAAGGGGACAACATGCTTCATCCTTATGTCAACACCTTTGGTGGTGTTCTGCTCCTTGATCCTTCCAGCACAATAACAAAAGGGTGAGGAATCTCATCTTCACTCAGAATCTTTTATCTGATTTTAGGGGCTGGGTCTCACCAGGCAGCTTTCCTCTTTATTCTACAGATTTTTTCTGGTTTTGCCATGTTTGGTGTCCAGGTGCTCATCTCCCAGGTTTTCTACCTGATCTACTGCTCAGGTGTATTCCTGCACCTTGGCTGTGCACCTCTATTGCAGATCTCTTTGTAGATTAGTATAATTTATGTGTTGATGCTTCATGGCATTACAAGATGTTCACAGGCTGGTACCAGTTATGTCATTAGCAGTATTACAGTGCTAGAAACTGCTTACATATTGCTATAATTTACCCTATTTTGAAGTGTTTATGACTAGGTTAAACACTTGCAAATACTAATTATGTTCTTTTTTGTGTAATTCTATTTTATGGGAAGCAACAGCCTTCTGCTTTTGCTACAATTTATTTCATATTAAAGATCTGGCTTTCTTGCATTCAAAAATCAGCAAAGGCAAAAGAACTCTGCTGATTTTCCACATGAATTTAACTCACAAGTACAATGAATCCTTAAACATACAAGTTTACCAGAGAAATGCTGTCAGGCACTTGCACTCTGACTGTTAATTGCAGATCTTTAACTGCAAAAGCTGTCATTTTGCTTTGTTGAAGCCCTTGCTCATGCCTCAAGGCCACCCAAAGATGCAGCATTCGACTTACTGGGAATTGTTATCATGCAGTGTAAAGGAATGTAAACAGCAAACCCAAGGGGTACAATACAAGATAGTGTTTCTATGTACACTGCCTTCTCCAGCAACTCTTTTTCAATTCCCTTTATTTTAAAATATGATTTATATTCACTTGGGTTCCCATTATGCATGTTTATTTTAACAGCACCTTGACTACTCTGTGTGATTAGCAGGACATTCAAACCCAAAGTGTTTTACTGAAAGTAGTTTTATACCAGCTATCAGTTACATGATATTCCTTCAGCCTTCAGATTTCCTTTAAATTTCCTTTATATTTCAGGATGTATAGGAGACCAATAAGCTTCAGAGTTTCCACCACTAGAATTGACCCTACTTCCAAGCACGAAAGTCTGTCTTACATGTCTATCTATTTTGGTTTTTTTTTTTTTTTTTTTTTTTTTTTTCCTCTAACC